>PVJD01006959.1:0-90685 GCA_004026545.1 Mormoops blainvillei | reverse complement strand
TCTGACAATTTCTGTGTTTTCATTGGGTTGTTTAATCCATTCACACTGATTGTTATTGTTATTATAGTTGTATTTATATCCACCACTTTGCTTTTAGGTTTGCTTTTTTTTTTTTTAATGTTTTTGACCCTCTATTCCTCCTTTGTATTTTCTTTTGCATATGTAAAATATGTTCTAATGTAGCATTTTAATTTTTTTTTATTTTTTAAAATATAGTTTATTGATTATGCCATTACAGTTGTCCCATTTTTTTCTCCCCTTTATTCCCCTCCACCCTGCACCCTCGCCTTCTGGCCAGCATCTCCCCCCACTTTAGTTTATGTCCGTGGGTCATACATATCAGTTCTTTGACTTCTCCATACTATTTCCTATACTATTCTTAACCTCACCTTGTCTATTTTGTACCTATCAATTATGCGTCTTATTCCCTGCCCTTTTCTCCGTTTCTTCCCCCACCATTCCCCACTGATAACCCTCCATGTGATCTCCATTTCTGTAACTCTGTTCCTGTTCTAGTTGTTTCCTTAGCTTGTTTTTGTTTTTTAGGTTCAGTTGTTGATAGTTGTGTTTGTTGCCATTTTTACTGTTCATAGTTTTGATCTTCTTTTTCTTAGATAAGTCCCTTTAATATTTCATATAATAAGGGCTTGGTGATGATGACCTCCTTTAACTTTACTTTATCCGGGAAGTACTTTATCTGCCCTTCCATTCTAAATGGTAACTTTGCTGGTTAGAGTAATATTGGACATAGGCCTTTGCCTTTCATGACTTTGAATACTTCTTTCCAGCCCCTTCTTGCCTGGAAGTCTTCTTTTGAGACATCAGCTGATAGTCTTATGGGAACTCCTTCATAGGTAACTGCCTCCTTTTCTCTTGCTGTTTTGAAGATTCTCTCCTTATCTTTAATCTTGGGTAATGTAATGACGATGTGCCTTGGTGTGTGCTTCCTTGGGTCCAACTTCTTTGGGGCTCTCTGAGCTTCCTGGACTTCCTGGAAGTCTATTTCCTTTACCAGATTGGGGAAGTTCTTCATTATTTGTTCAAATAAGTTTTCAATGTCTTGCTCTTCCTCTTCTCCTTCTGGTACCCCTATGATTTGGATGTTGGAGCCTTTAAAGCTGTCCCAGAGGTTACTAAGCTTCTCCTCATTTTAAAAAACTCTTGTTTTTTCATTCTGTTCTGGTTGAATGTTTATTTCTTCTTTCTGCTCCAAATTGTTGATTTGAGTCCTGGTTTTCTTCCCTTCACTGTTGGTTCCCTGTGTGCTTTTCTTTATTTCACTTTGCATAGCTTTCACTTTTTCCTATTTTTTTTGTGGCCATACTCAACCATTTCTGCGAGCATACAGATTATCAATGTTTTGAACTCTGCATCTGATAGGTTGGCTATCTCTTTATCGCTTAGTTTATTTTTGGTGCTTTGATCTGTTCTTTCATTTGGACCATATATATATATATATATATATATATTTGTCTCTGTTGCACCTGATATGTTATAAGGGGAGGAGCCCTAGGTATTTGTCAGGGCGGGGCAACCCACATGCTGCTTTGTGGAGCTGTCCGTAGGGGAGGGGTCCACGAGGGAACAATACCACTTGATTGACTCTTGGTGGCTTTCAGTCACTTCCTCTGCTACCCACAAGCAAATTGGGCCCTTTTGGTGCTGGTTCCCAGGTGGATGGATTTGTGTACGTTCTAGGATCCTGAAGTTTCCTCCAACAAACTCTCCTGTGAGGCTGGGAGTTTCTCCTGCTGCTGCAATCCCCACAGTTTTTTACAGCTAGAGATTTTGAGGCTTTCTTTTCCCTGTGCTGGAACCCTGGGTGGTGTGGTCTGCCTGGCTCCCCTCTTGTTCCTCCCAGTTTATCCAAATGCAAATGAGGGATCGCCAACTGCTGTATTACCCGCCCAGTCCTCCAGCTGCCACCTTGCAGCATCCCCTCTGCCCCAGCTTCCCATCTCTGTCTCCACCCCTCCTACCAGTCTGGATGAATGTTCCTTCTTTAAGTCCTTGGTTGTTGGACTTCCGTACAGTTCAATTTTCTGGCAGTTCTGGTTGTTTTTTATTTTTAAATTTGTTGTTCTTCTTTTGGTCGTGCAGGGAGGCAAAGTATATCTCACCTACACCTCCATCTTGGCTGAAAGTAATGTAGCATTTTAATTTCTTTAATGGGTTTTTCACTATATATGTGGTGGTTGATCTAGTGATTCCATTTATATCTAAACTTATCAGAATCATTTGCAGGTATATACTAGCTCAATTCCAATGATACACAGAAATGTTATTTTACATAGTGCTATTCCCTTTTCCTCTTTTTTAGTGATATTATTGTTATACATATTATACCTATTAATAGTATAAAATATAATTGTTATAATTGTTACCATCCGTAGCTATCTCTGAGCTTAGTTTGTTCTCACCCACTGTCTTTGGGCTATTATTGGCAAATACTATATTACACATATATTACATTGTTATCTGTTACAAGCCCAACATTTTGTCATTACATATGATTTTATTCAATTGCTTTTAAAATAAGTTATGAGAAGAAAGAAAAAAGTATTTATATTCTTTTATTTTAAACATAATTATATTTACTGGTGCTCTTTGTTCTTATTGATTCAAATTACTATCTGAGTTCTCTTGCTTTAATATTGAGGAACTTCCTTTAATATTTCTTGTAAGGCTGGTCTGCTAGCAATAACTTCTCTATTTTTGTTTATTTGTAGTTTTTAAAAAATGAGCTACATTTGCACATAAAAGTAAACAAATACGCACATTTCATAAGAGATGAGTAATAATTTAGAAGTCTCTACAATAAATTGACATTTTTATTGGCACATAGTAATGTAGCTCTGTCAAGATGTACAATAACTCAGATACTTGAATGTATAGCTTGTACCGCTACATTTGTTTCGGCTGGCCTTTCCGATGCATTGGGCAGGCAAATAGTTTTGAATCCCGATTCATCCAAGTTCTTTAGGGCGTCAAAATGTCTCCTTGAAATTAATATATAAATTATTTTAAATAGTTTATGTTCCTGATGAGTATGCAAAGTGGATACCTCTGACAATGCATACCAAAACAATTGATCTATACTTATCAAAACTATATATTTAATTTTATGTAATACCCATATCATTCCTAATAATTGTTCAGGCCGTGGCTTATAAGACTACTTAAGAAGTCAGGTGCTAAGCCTAGAGCTGTAAATATTTTATATTCTGGTTGTAGACTATTACATGTGAAGACAAATCTACATGTGCCCAAAGGCAGATTTAGTCTTTATGGGTTATCTGAGAACTCTGAGTTTGTTGATATGCGTGGAGTACTACTTTAATACTTATGTTTAATAATTCAATTAATAAAAGGTAAATTTCTGAGGACAATGATTCTTACTACCCTTTTAAATATTAATCAATTTAATATATCACTGACATCAATACTATTTTTTTAGTCCCATGAATGACCTTTCTGCAACTATCAGACAAGTTTAATGTAATGTAATGAAATAATGACAATTACTTAGTTTTATTTCATGTCTTTCTTCAGAAGACTTCAAAGTACTTTGGACCTTTTTCTATAATTAATTTTCATAAAATCTCTGTAATATGTTAGAGATTATATAGGAGAGAGTGCAATGGCACTTTAAGAAATAGTGACATTTCCATAACCAATATCTAAGTATCATGGTCTAATAGCAAAAATATGCCATGGAGTGGTGAATGACTTCAATTTTACTTTCATATCTGTCACTGGGCTCCTTGCATTCTCTTGACTAAATTTTGTAGTCCATTTTCTGCCTCGTCCTTCTTCCTCTGTATCCGTTTCTTACAATCTGAGATTTCTAACACAAATAATCAATTCCAATAGAAATTGACATTGGTCAATAGGTTATTGTCCAACAGACAATTCTGTGTATATTCATTTTATTAAAATGTGTAAGATCTATGGTAAGACTAAAAATGAATCCCTTTTAACCACAATGAGGGTACTGTAAATACATAAGATTAACACACACATAAAGACACCACACACACAATTCAGTATGTGGAGAATAAAACTTGATCAAAATGTAAACCTACCTGTATTTGGACTTCTGATTGTGTAGGTATGTGTGTTTTTATATATATGTCATTTTTGATGGAAAATAATCATTGCCATTATGATGATGAAGGAGCACACAATTATAAAAGAAGTTTTCATCTGTTATATAATACAGAAGATTTTGACAAATTAGATTACATAATTTTTGAGAAAATATGATTATGTTATTGTTATGTGCTGAATTATATTTCCCCAAAATCTATATGTTGAAGCCCTTAACCTGTAGTATCTCATATAGTCCCTTAGAAAGTGACTGTATTTGAAGATAGGACCTTTAAAGAGGTAATTAAATTAAAACAGGATCATTAGAGTGGACCCTCATTCGATATGACTGGTGTGTTTATAAGAAGGGGAGACTATGAGATAGGGATGACCATGTGTGGGCATAGTGAGCAGGCAGCTATGTGCATGACAGGGAGAGAGGCCACAGAAGAAAACAACCCTGCTGACACTTTGATTTTGGACTTCTAGCCTTCAGAACTATGAGAAAATAAATTTCTGTTGTTTAAACCACCAGGCTAATATTTTCTTATAGTAGCCCTAGCAAACTAATATAGTTTTCTAAGATGGTAGTTTCCATATGAGAATTCAGCTAAAAAATAATTTTTTATGGGAATTCAGCTAAAAAAAGACTCCAACAAGTACAATTCTCACCAATATAAGAAGGAAAGAGAGCCCTAAATCTAACAAATGGGAAGAAAACTCTAAATATAACAAAAAGATAGAAAAAATTCAACTAAAGAAGGCATAACTAATAAGACATTATATTAGAATCCAAGAATAAATTATAACCTGCAAAAAATAAAGTTGACACCCCTCTGAAAATCTCCTTCCGCCAAACACATTGTTCCTGATTTGGCTACCAGCTTGTCCCTCCTTGACTCTCAACTTCTGGGGAGATTTATTTTGAAGGACAGTGCCACAACCTTAAACCTCTTCAAAACTTCTCTGGACTTGCCAGAGTCTTCTTACCAGCCCTAATTTTCTGAGTCTTTACTTGCTATTGCCATTCCAATCATGTAGGAATTTGATTGACAAAAAGAGATTATTTTAACCATTATCAGCTGAAGCCTGATTTCGTTGCTTTATGAGAACAATTGGTTGAAAATGAAAGAAAACTCAACAAAAATTGCTAAAACTTAAAAAATTCTAGGGATAGTGTTGGTTTTACCTGGGATTAAGGAAATCACCAGAAATTCTCCTCCTGCATTAGTGTCCTATTGCTGCTGCAATAAATCACCACACATTTAGTAATTTAGAGCAATAAAAACTTATTTTATTACAGTTCTGGAAGTCAGAAGTCCTACATGACCCTTAAAGGGGCTAAAATCAAGATGCTGGCAGAATCTTCTGGAGACTCCAGAAGAGAACCTGTACTTTGCCTTGTTCAGCTTCTGAAAACTGACTGCCAGCATTCCTTGGCCCCTGGTTGCGTCACTTCTATCTCTGTTTTCATTATCACATTGCCACCTTCTCCTCAGCGATTTTCTTATCTCCTTCTTATGAAGACCCTCATGATTACATGTAGGGCCTACCTTGACAATGTGAGATAAGCTTCCCATTAAGATTCTTAACTTATTCACATATGCAAAATACCTTCTGGTACATAAGGTAATGTATTAATGCTTCTAAGGATTAGGACCTGGGTATCTTTGGGAAAGGGGGCATTATTCAGCCTACCATACCACCTCTTGGTTCTTTCTTCCAAATTGGCTTCTCTTTTAGACTTTATGATTAGCAGGACGGCTCACAGTGGCCCTGGTTTTATATCTTTCCTGTTTCACATATGAAGAAAAGAGTATGCAGTTCTGTCTACAATATCAGCAAATATTCCCAGATTCTCTCCACATTTGGTTTATATGCCCAAGGCTGAACTGACCACTGTGCCCAAGGAAAATGAAATGTTCTGATTGTCCATTCCTGACTCAGTTGCCTTCTCTGAGAGTCAGCTGTGAAAGCACATAAAGAAAAAAAACAAGTATACTATAATCAGAGAATGGATTTGTACTTAGTTTTCAAAAAATGGCTACTATAAACTAAAATGTTTGAGATTGAATGTTTGATACCTCTAATTCAGGGATACCCAAATTGATATTGGTACCTAAAATCCTTCTATAATTGGGGTCTTTCTTTACATTTACCAGTATAGGAGAGTGACTTTGGGAACTGATAAAAATAAAAAACTCAAAATTTACTTAAGGCAGTTTGATCAAGTATATAAGGTTTCTTGTTTGGACTAATTGCTGTCTCTGTCATGCTCCCTGTATTGTGACCTCACTTGTGACCTCTCTGACTTAGGTCCTCCTTATTAAAGACTTATTAGTGTGGTCACTGCTTACAGTTTGAAATATATTTCTTGAAAGATAATTGTGAAATTATACATTAGTTTTTAAAACCAAATTTGCCCAATTATAGGAAGGGGAAGATAGAATGAGGGACATTATACAAATGTCTTCAAATGGTTAAAGCAGTGATTTTTAGCCTATATGCTGTGGCACACTGGTGTGCTGCAAGAATTTTTAAAACATGAAATACCTGACTGTTTAGTCAGGGGTACTGACCTCATTTCCTTTAGATTGTCAAAAAAAAAAAAAAAATGACAACAACCAACACAACGATAGCCATCTGGTATGAATGAATCAAAGTTATACCTGGGTTTTTTTGTGGTTTTTTTTTGTCAGACTGGCAAAAAATATATTTTTTGGTGTGCCATAAAGGCATAGCTTCTAATTTCTAGAAGTTTAAACTTTAAGATAGCTCAATGCAGGTTTATTTTTCCATCTCATAATCAACAAATGCACATAAATTTAAAAGAAAATTATCAATTGATAAAAATAAAGGGTGGCATTATGTAGGTCAGCCCTTTATAAAAATCACAAGTAGTAAGCTGGAGGAGGGAATAAAGTACTGATTAATAATGATGTGATGTGTTGACTTTGATTGAATCACAGTGTTTGAGTTTGAAGTGGGCAACAATATCAACAACTAAAAAATCATGGATCTGTCTTCTGCTCCTTCAAAAATTGAACTTTATTCTGGGAAAAATGTTCCTTAAGGAAAAAGTGTATAATTTCTTTTAGTTCCTATAAACCTAAAATTAAAAATTCAAGATGAGAGTTAGCAAGTGTTTATTTGGGGTCAAAGAATTACAATTTGGGGAGTACGTATTCAAACAAAAACTGAAGAAGTGTCCCAACCTACAGGGGGAGGGCAAGGAGTTTTTATGAGAGAAGGAAAGGAATAATCACATGAACAAAAGAAAAATTCCTGTTGGTGCTGAGTTATAGGACAACTGAGTTATTCTTTAGCTATGCATGATTAGTTGCTGACAGAGAGTCTATAATAATCATTCCTTGTGGTTAGAATGTCCATTTCCCTTTTGTTGGTTTTACAAACAACTGTTTTTGGGATAATGTTGGTTTGGCCCAGTCCCAAGGTCTGCCCCATTCTAATAGTCCAACAGTTCAAGGGGCAAGATGTATGAGGCAGTTCCTCTGGAATAGCTGCTCCAGCTCCATTTTAAAATGGCTCCATAATGTCAACTTTCACATTTTCTACAGTCAGGAATGACAGCTTCTAACATAGAGTCTTCACATTTCAGTGTGAGTTTTTTTATTGAAGAAAAGATGCCTGTTGAATACATGAGATTACAGTATGGTGATTTCTGGGGGTATACTAAATGCTCCTGGAAAAAGAGAAAATATGAATAAGATACAACAAATTGAGACTCACAGTCTATATTACTCTAGGCGAGGGGAAAAAAACGCAGATGAATTGCCTTTTTATTTCCAGTACAGAGCTTATATTGAATTTAAATCATGTTGAGGTGGAGAATATATGATGAATACCTCAATGACAATGCTTGTAATGTTATTTTGCCTGATTATGTTTATTTGTTGAATTAGTAAGTCTTTGAGAGAATTCTGCTGGGATCTAAAGTTCATTAGAAATACATTTTGCAATTTCTGTGTTGTAAATTCTTTACATTAATTTGACATGGTAAATGGGATTTATATAGAGGAATTTAATATCCAATCTAACACCTGTTGAATAAATAGTTCTATGATTTAAAAGTTATTTTAAAGTATTGCTTTTCTTAGCTTCATAAAATTAATTTGATAAATAAGCATTGAATTAAATTAACTGTATAATTGAATTTCATTATATTTATTTGAGCTGTGTTGTGCTATATAAATCATATAGAAAGTTAATAGATTGGATATATTTACTATTTCATGGTTCTTGTATCTATTTTTTGACAGTCAAAATTTCAATGGTAGAAGTAATTGAATAGTAACATTTTAATAGAGATGATTCTGATTTATAACTATTAACCCTAACTTGGATATTTTTTAAGGCCAAATGATGTTTCCAAACATAAAATTGATGCCTGTAACAATATACTCTTTTTGTCAAGTTATTTTCTGATATGCCTGTTTTCAAATCTTTAGTAAATATGAGCTACTTTCATTATTCAAGACTGTTAGTCTGTTTGGGGCAAATATTATCATTACAGTTTTTGGACAGATTAGTTCTCTCAGTTCAATAGAGAGCAGTTTGAAAAGTGTTTTATATCTTCCTGTGTCTCTTATGCCCACGCTTCCAGTTCATTATTTTTTCCCCCTAGGACATGGAAATTTCACTTAATCTTTATAGTTTATGAGAAATTAGATTATATTTTAATTCATTGGCCTGTCTTCTTCAGAAATGTCATATCGAAGAACTGTCATTTAAAATTGGTTATTGTTACCCTGAGCGATAGAACAGGACAAATTTCCTATGACTACCTCTAGCTTGTGCCTGAGTTGATCTTTGCATTCAAATTGTATAAATATAAAGAGATATTTTTCAAGCTAGGTGATGCTAATTTGAATGTTGGTTTTGACATTCAGATTGATTTTCCTCCTCCTTACTTTATCTTCTGAATGCTCTGTTACCTATTGTATTCAATCTTTTTGATTTTTTCACATTTGCATTTTCCTATAACAAGTAATTTGATTTCCTTCTATTCTTTTAATTGCCAGAGTAGAAAAGGAAAAGGGTGTGGCATTTTATTGAAGGTACAGGAAGGGCCTAATATTGAGCACTGTTGGCTGCTGAACTCTCTGGTATGTGTTCCTTTTGTAGAATTGGCTAATTATAAAGATCTGGTTATGTTTCTGAACTCAAATGCTATATTTTATTTTTTTAGTTACTTGAATTCTGCTTACAACAAATAGTAATGGGTTTCAATAGGTAGCTTCTATGTCTGTTTCTTGCCTGTGAAAATGACTCTTTCAATGGGAAGACAAATTTACTTTAGTCAGAAACATTTAATTTATCTCAAACAATGACTTATAAACTTGACTTTACCAAATTTGTACTTTTCCCCAAAGCCACTATCTTTATGGTAAGTGAGGTGCTTTCTGCTTGTCATACACCTCCCGCCCCACACCATAAAAATCTTTTCCAAAAATGTGACATCAAAGCAAAAATTACACAAGTCCAAATTACACAGGCAAGAGAGACTTTATTCAAAGCCGTTGCAATAGGGGAGAGATGCCAGAACAGAGCAAACCTGAGCTGAGCTTCATTGGCACACGGTGGGTAAAGCTCTTTAAAGTATGGGATGAGCTAGAAGAATACTGGAGGACATTTGAGATGGATCACAGAGACTACCTGTGTTTTCTGAGTGGCTTTATCCCAAAGGAAAATGACCTTTTTATATCTTGATGAGAAGAGGGGGTTTTGTATCCTGGAGGGAAGAGCCCTTGGAAGTTAGGCTTCTTCTACCTGTTCCCAGAAACTGGGAAATGGGGGTGCTATCTCCTTTGATGATTACATTTCAAAGAGATGGTTTCCAGATCCTTGAGAAAGACATTCCTGGGTATAACCCTAGAAAGAGGCTTTTAAAAAGATTTACATCTCAAAGTGACAGAGAAAGAATTTAGTTACAACTTTCCTATAGGAAACTTTCTAAGCAAAGGGAGATCAGGAACGTAGAATCAGGAAAAAACCTGTCTGAAGTATAGTCAAACTGAGAGAAACGTAACTGCATCTTGGTCGTGGCATTATTAATTAAATGTGCTGTGCACCTTCAAATTTCCTTATCAGTTTACAGAAAGAATAAATTTATATGTATGTATGGAATATATTTACTTTTATAGAAAAAATATATTTACTACAGCAATTCAACCATTTTCCCAAACTTTTAGTTTTGTGCACACTTAAATATTAGTTATTATATGAAAGACAATTTATTTAAACAACATCTAATGTTAAAAATAGCAGAAAAATTTAGCGTAGCAGAAACCGAAGGTGTGACCTTGCAGGGTTCATTTGACGAATGATAGTTACGAGCACTGAGAGCTGCTGCTGCTGTTTCCTGTGAATCCTGTTTGGATTGCACATTAGTTCTTCAGTTCACAAAACACTTTTACTTGCCTTATTTTCTTTTATCCTTTCCACAAACTGCAGGCTAATGACTATACTCGCTGAGTAACCTTGGGCAAGTCTTCTAACCTCTTTAAGACTTCATTTTAGGATCAGCTTTTCCATTTTGATGTGATGTTTGATAATATAATTATCTCACATGACTTTTTTGATGCTTAAATGGGATCATTTATTTAAGGGACATGCTAAGAGGTCTCCTTACTTCCCCAAAACACTTTGAAAAAAAAATCCAAACTCTTTACCAAATGTTTTGGGGAAGCTTTGAGGGTTTTAAGCTGGTCAACTTTGTGACTTGATTTTCTTTTAAAAAGTTCATGCCAGCTGCTCAGTGGAGAATAAATTGGGTATGGAGGGAACAACCATAGAAGTAGAGAGACTACTGCAGTTAGAGGCCATAATAGGAAAAAATTCTATCAATGGTGGTGACAGACTGGGGTGATGGCAATGAAGATGGGGTCAAGTGGTTAGATCTGAGTTTCTTTGGGAAGTAGAATTGATAATTTGCTTATGGAGTTATATTAAAGGAAGAGTGAAGGTTAAGTCCTGTAGTTTTTGCCTTGAGCAATTGAGTAGATAGTGGTATCATTCACTATGATGGAAAAACTTGTTGGGAAACCAAGTTGAGGGAATCAAGAAAGATCCCTTTGAATATGCTAAGTCATCCAAGTAGTGATGTCATGGAGGCCACTGGCTATAAGAGTGAGGGGCACAGAAAGAACTCAGGGTCATAAGCATGTGATGATAAATATTTGAAAGTCATCAGTATGTAGATAATAATAAAAATGAGATAAAAACTGAAAGTCATCAGCATGTGCATAATTTATTTAAGGCTTAGAAATGAATGAGATTATTGAGAATAAGAATATTGATAGAGAAGAGGGATGTGACAGAATTCTAAAAATAAATGTAAATCAAGATGGAGGGAATAATTAGCTGTATAAGCATCATATGAGAATTTTGAGTAAAAACAAAGAAGCATCCATTGGATTTGCATCAGGGAAGCCGTTGAAGCCTTGATCAAGAGTGTCTTTGCAATGTTAGGGTAGGAAATCTACTTGTAGTGGATGGAAGAAAAATAGAGGTGACAAAGTGATGACAGGAAATGTTGCCTGTGGAGATGGGGTCCTTTCATGGAATTTCAAGGAAATTCTGGGGACCCACATATGGGAGGATAAGGTGTAGTGGTAAGATTTACTGTAGAAGCACATCAAAGGGCTGTCCTGGGTTCATCTCTGATGTCTCATCTATGTCTGTGCTACCATGGGAAAAGTTTAACCTTGTCTTCATTTGGCCCAGAACAAAGGCCAGTGTCCACAAATTCTGTGCCATTGGTTCAGTCCAGCTCAGTCTTTGTTCTCATCTGGCTATAGCTTAGCCTGTGTTCCCAGCTGGCTGGCGCTCTGCCCAGACCTGAACTTGCTGCTGAACTCCGTGCTGCTGCTAGGTTATCTCAGGCTGCTGCAGAGCCAGGCTTTCCTTCAAACTAACCAATTTCCCAATTTGTTATGGGCCTAGATCTTCCTGGGTTCAGTGTCCCTTATCCAGTCCCAGGTTAGGCTCCACCCCTTTTGGTAGCAAATTTAGCTTCTACTATGCATGACTCATAGCAGAAGTACCTCCCCCTGTGCCATCTTGGCTTCTACTGGTTGTGCTCCCAGCAGAGGAATTTCCTCTTCTCCTTCCTCTGACAATCTGGTACAAGCTAGCAGTTTGGACAGCTGGCTCTTCCTCCCTACACCAGGAGTGGGTGGGGGGTGGGCGGTGTTAATTTCCTTTGCAGGGCAATGCTGTGATCCCTTGGGGTACCTATGAATGCTGCAAATTCCTAGCAAAGCAAGCTTATTATCCAATTCAGTTCCCTAGTTTATTATGCTTAATAATGTCTGATTCCCTTTGCTCCCTTCTTTTATTAGTATCTAGCTACCTACACTACAAAACTGTAAATAAGTTTTTTTGGGGGGAGTCTAACAAGGAAGAGAAATGTGAGGTAACGGCTGGAGTGGTATGTGGGGACAGGAAAGAGAATAGGGCTATTCAGGAGCAGAAGATGAGAAGATGTGTTCCAGAGCACAGGACTCTTCCAGTTCATTCAGAAAACATTCTTAAAATATTTTCAAAATGTTAGGTACTTGACAGACACTGACATTACGAAGACAAAATTTGTTACTCAAAATGGTTACAATGTAGTAAAAGGTACACACAATTAAAAGAAAAATATGGCAGAGAAAATTATAGAAGCTTTATGGAGCTCCAGAAAAAAAATCTCATGATAATTGTCTGAGGGACAATAGAGACATCTTGCATAGCCATCTTGCATAGCCATCTTGTAGGTCCATCTTATTTTCTTGTAGATCTTTGAAATATGCCTATTCACAGCTTTACTTTTCCTGGTATTTTTATTGAGGAATAAAAAATTAATGACTGTTGGAAATATTAGATATTATAATATTAATTTCAAAATGTGCTGATGAAAATCACAAAACTGGAATATTATCTATGAAAGATTTTTGAAAGAAGGTAGCATGTATCTCAGATTGGATTGTCTTTGTACTTCAAGTTGGTTGTGCCAAAACATATCTCTCAACTTGAAAACTGTAAGATTCCTCCTGTAGGATGCCTTTGAAATGTCATTTCTTTTCCTTTCTTGTGTTTCTATGTTATAAATGTCTGTTTGTTGCAAATTGTTTTAGTAATTTCCCAATTGTTTAACCACAGGGAACAGCTATCTATTACGATTATCCTAAAGGGAAAAGGGTGGGAGAGGGGGTACCTAAACTCATCTTTCAATGGTGAATGTCATTAGCATTAACCTTTTTAGACTGTCTGTCTCTGTTATCAGAACAAGCTAGAAAAGGGTTTTTCTAGGCAGAATTGCAGTTTTGCTCTTTTGCCCTTATCCCCATTGACTCTTGCCTATATTAATGGTTGGAACATGGTCTGATCATCTTTCAGACGGACTGCTCTCAGGCCGAGACTAGAGTTGCTCCTTTTTCTTGCCCCCTGAGTTTAAAGATCAGAAAGACTTTGGCCCTTTTGATGGGATGTGTCATTTGTTAATTGCACCTATTTAGCCTCAAAGAAAATACCATTTATTTACATAGTTTGAAATTTACTTTTCCTCTCTAATTTAGAAAAATACTGCTCCAGTGTTACTTTTAGGTACCTCCAGAAGACATTTTATGGCCATATTGGGGGCATGAACTTTTACTCCATGCTACAGTCTTCGTAAACTCAGCACTGTGATTAGCTATTGGTCAACACATTAGAATACTCTGCCAAGAACAGATTCCAGAACTTTGTTGGTCCAGACCCTTCCTGGTGCTTCTCTGTTGACACATGTAATGTCTCCATTGATTCCTTTTGTCTCTGTCCTGACAGACAGTGACCCTGCATAATAAGGAAAGCTGATACACTATGTACCATTTTGAGGGAATATGTTAGATTGTAGTGGTTGTGGCTCTGATGTAGCCACACTTTTCAAATGGGAGGTTAGGAAGAGTCAGTATATAGTCCTGTTTTCCATAGAAACCCCAAGAATCAGTACAACATGGGTGATTTCAATGGAGGGGATTAGTTACAGGTTGAGTGTAACATAAGGAATAGGAAATTCATTATGGATGATTTTCCTGACCTTGGGTGTTAAATAAATGGTATTTTTCCCACCAGATTTCAAAAATCTTATGCACTAGCTTTTTGATGCCATAGTACCAAAAGAACAAGGTGGGTTTACAGTTGCCGTATATTATCCTCCGTCTATGTAATAACTGTTGAACAATCTTCATTGTAATGTCCAACGGGGCAGAAAGCTGAGGTGAAGAAAGTATTAACCTGCTCAACTATAAAAGAACATTTGTCCAGATAATATTGAGATTCTTCATATAATATAGATTTATTTACATGTATTATTGCTTTCTGCATTTTTACCCTCTCTTTGTTTCTAACATATATATCTATTTTCCAAATCTTTGCCTTTTAAAATTAATCTAATTCTGATATCTAATTTTTAAGTAACTGCAACTCTTTTCTAATGACTTTATTATCATTCTTTCTTAATATTTTTACATTTGATTAATTTGCTCATTATTACCTTTAGTTCTTTAATGAAGATATTAAAAAACACAATTTTAACCTCTGTAGACATCTTTCTGGTGTGCTGCTTTGATTATAACCCCATATTTCCATTGTTATTTCTTTGATTATAACCCTATATTTCTATTAAAATTTTCAGTGGATATAAAAGTACTCATTTACAAATTAATTTGAATTAATTTTTCAAAGTGTATGGCATGATATCATAACCATAAAATTTCACAGCAGTTTCAAGAGTCTTAAACATCACTGTGTTAGTGATTATATAAATAACCTTTAATTTTGCATATCTGTTCTCCTAGTTAAGCTGTTTTCTTAACTCTGAGAAGCAAATGTTCATAAAGCAAATGTCAAACTGAAATTAATATGTTTAGAAATAAGCAGCATGATGGTGAAGTGCAGTCATCAATAGCTAAATGCCACCCAGGAAAGACTTGTTGCACCATGAGTATTGAAAGGTGACTATGAAATGCTGAGTTCCAACCTTGTTAACCTGTTTCCCTTTACCAGTTCTGTGGGTAGAATGCTGTCTCACTGGGCCCAGAAAAACACTTTATTTTTGCTAATTATAAACACATTGAAATTAAAGTTGCGCAATCTAAAACATGTGCTACTTCTGTGCTTCATAAATTATAAGCTTACACTTAGCTCAGTATTTGATGTGGGGCTCTAGCAAGTTCAGGGAGACCTATCACCTCCATTAAAGATGTCTTATAAACCTGTACTCTTTTGTATGAAATGCCAAGAATAATATAGAAGTAATACAATAATAATATAATATCGTAGATTTTAAAGGTTTGTTTTTGGCATTTAACTCCATGTGTAGAAATTTGTTATATTTGACTATCAATATAAACCTTAGATAGCATCTATGTCAAGAGAATGTTGATAAAAATGGCATCTTTATGCTTTAAAAAATAATTTCCAAAGTCATTGAGAAGAAGATACATTTTCATTTCCCTTACTGTCTCTTTAATCTTTTCCTCATTAATTTCATAACATGTTCAGATCATCTGGAAGCATTTTCATATCCAAGCATGAAGAGTTAACCTGGCTTTCTCTCAAGATAGAGATGGCTAGATTTTAACATCATAACTTAGGGGTGGCTTTAATAAAAGAAGCGACTCTGATATCTCATCCTGGAAGATAGAAGGCTTCTAGATCAACTACTTTAAAATTAAAGTCATCATCAATAGTAGGTGTTTTATTTTAACTGATTTGTAAATAATAATCTCACATATAGCAATCTAGAAATATAAATAATTTTTTGTTGGGTTATTTTATGTTGAGTTTCTAATTGGAACCCTTTTTAAATTTCAAGCTATGGGTGCATTACTGAAAACAAAACAAAACAAAAAACAGGTTGGAGAATATGCTCAGTTATAGCTGCTTCAGTCTCTCTCCAGGCTGAAATTAGACTGGTCTTGATTTATAAGCAGAATTCTTGATGTCTGTCTATCTATCTATCTATGTATCTATCTATGTATCTATCTATCTATCTATCATCTATCTATCTATCATCTATCTATATCTATCTGTTCTCTATCACACACTGCTTTGATCAGGGACCACCTACCATGATTTTTTAAGAAAATGATGGATATATGCATTTGCTTGGTTTATTGCTTTTATTCAGGCAGACATCTTTATTAGGCTCTTTAATTGTCCTAAAAGGATATAAATTATATTTCCACATTGACTAATTCTTAAAACTAAAATGAACATTAAACTGAACATTTGGTGTGTATGCACTGTAGGGGCTTCTCAGAATATACTATTGAACTATTTGTTGCTTAATACCTTTCAAAAAATCAATTGAGAGAAACAATATACAGAGAGGAGCACTAAATCAGGGATTATCACGAAAAAAATGTTCCCTTTTATTAGTCAGAATAAGCCTCACTATGCCACAGCAACAAAACAACCCCAGTTCTCAGTACTTAAAGTCACAAATTTCTCACTTATGCAAGAAATACATGTCTATACTAGGTCATCTGTGACTTTGCTTACATTTTCTTTGCCCCAAACATGGGATGACAGAGCTGTCTCTATTTTGAGCATTTGAAGTTTTGTGGTATAGGTAAAGAGACAAGGAGAACCATAAATTGCAAGGGCCACATGTCACTTCTGTCCACATTTCATTGGTTGAAGCAAGTCACCTGAGCATTTTTGAATTCTACACTGTGGGAACATATACTTTTTCCCCAGAGAGGAAGAGAAATTGGAATATTTGTTTAAGAGCGATGTAATTGCCCATGCTCCCCTTTGGGGGCATATCTCTTGAGAATAAGAAGATGCTCTTTCCAACCCTTAAGCCATCCATTGGGGTCCATATGCTGCACAAGGGATGTGTGCCTCCTCACCGACACATGAAGGTTCATGGTGCTACTGGGCTCCTTTTCTTAACAGGAACACCATCTCCTTTTGTTGGTCTTGAGCAGAAAAAATAATGAGTACTATTATAAATATATCACTTTCAATCACTTTGTTAATTAGACCATGTCAAACCATGAGTTCACAATTAAATTTTCTGCTTGAACATGGTTTATGTCATATACACTCATATCCCCATTGCCAAAGCAAGTCATGTAACCAAACCCTGCCTTATTGGGGCAGAGATATATAATATTTTACAGTGAAAGAGGAAGTGAATATCTGACAATAATACAACCTACCACATTATCTTTAGCCAGTATGTTTCTTGTTAAATCTCCATCAGTTATCAATGAAAGACTAAACATTCTAGTTCTGGTTCTACCTAAAGATGGCAGTAGATAATTGATAATCTCTAAGATAACTTTCAATGACACAACTCCATGGACTCTGTGTGTATGCATATGTATAATTTACAATCCCTTATTAATTTTGCAATGAATATAAAAGCAGATTATGCTAAGTAGAAGCCATTGTCACTGATTTCTTTGATGTCATGATAGCTATTTTAATTAATCCTTTGACTGCCAGCTTAAGTAGAGAGTATTCATCACCTAGAATTATATGTGTCTTCTAATGTCATCATTTATTCCCTCATTAAATGATAATCTAGTGATATCTAGACTCTTTTATGATCTGAGATATATCCTTGAGGATGAGATAGGTCCTGCTATATTTCTGAGTTCCATCCCGCTATTCCATAATGTCAGTCCCTATAAAGGAACCCTAATTTCTTCTTCCCTACCAAATGGAAATATAGCATCTGCCTCTTAGGGAAGAAATATGAAACAAGGTAATTTCTTGAATGAGCAGTGATGTCCTTATATGTACTACAGAATTAAATATAATATTAAGGGTAGAAATTGATATTTGTGGGAAAATACCTGAGTGTTTCTTCTGCAAAGCTGCCTATGTCCTTTTAACTCAATGCCTGAGGAGCAGATATGGCAGAAATATGAGGGATATAGGAAAGCTGACTTAATTTCAGTGACAGTTTTTGGGTGAATTTTTTTGTGTAACAAGGATTTCTTGACTCTGCCTGCTAAGCTATAAAAATGAGAGTGCATCATTTTCCTTATATATCTCTGGTAGGCAGACTTGAAAAATTCTGTAACTTCTCAATGATTTAGGAAGAGCACAGTGTCCTTAAATGAGGGGGAGAAAGAGATAGAGACAGAGATAGAGAAAGAGAGATAGAGAGAAGAGGAAAAAGGGAGGGAGGGGGAGAGAAGGGAAGAAACAGATGTTGGGTCAATATTTTTGAAAAGTTGGGGTCCTTTATTTATTCAGATCTTTGTAGAGATTTCTCTCTTAGTTATTGAAATTTGCCCATGAGAGAAATCTTGAGATGTCAGAACAACTAGACAAAAATCGACCAAGAAAGGGGAGGAGAAAATGTATGGCTTTCCACTGCTATAAAGTTGAAGGTCAGAAGAGCAGCACACAACCTAACCACAAGGCCAAATGCCAGGTACCAGAAACTCCTTCTCCCCAAATTAAAACCCAGAGCAGCAACAGCTGAGACCACTTATTCCGACCACCAGCTTTTTACTTTGTGAAAGGTCAAGTGGAAAGATGAGCAGGACTGGGAGGCTGTAAAGGAACTGTGCTTCCTCTGACACCTTGAAATAGAAAGAATCTCTGAAGGAAATATGTTTATAAAATTCTTAAAGTTCAGAAATTTTGGCATGTAGGATTCTGCCTTGAGTTTTTGATGTACGCACTCTTTTCTGCCTCTTTTCATTATAAATTCTTCTTTCTTTCTCTTTTCATTTTTTTTTTCTTGCTAAACTCTCAAGCTCTGGGTTCCCACTAGTAACCCTCAAGGCTCTTAATCTTAGAATTTTAGTTTCTCCATGAAAAAGTCTAAAATGAAATACTTTTCTTCAAGAGAGTTTGGAGAGCAGGGGCAGAGGATGAATGGCACTTGTATTTCTGTGCTTTGCTTTGAAGGAATCCTTCAGATTTTATGTGCTTTAGAGATGGAACATGTTTATAACAATTCTGGTTCAACCCCCTGGATGATGTGTAATGAATGGAGTGCTCAGGCAACGTGTCATAGAGGAAAACAGTATCCAATAACAGGGTTACGAAGGTTGACACTTTAGGGAACCCATTGTGCATTCTGTACCTGAGATAAACCTGCCACAACTGTCAGGAAGAGAAAAGCAGCCTATTACTGGTACCTCTCCCTCCTCCTCCTCTTCCACATCTTTAAAACCTGGTTCAAATCCACTTTTTAGGAAACATTGCTTTTGTGATGCCATTTCAATTGTGATGAGAAATTCATCATGTATTTCTGTTGTGTTGTCTTGCTCTGTTTACAATGTAATCATTTGTGATCTATTCATGCATTGCTTTGAAAACATTTTTAGTCATTTTCCTCCTGCCTTTTTGTTGTGGGTGATAAATGGTTTTGTACATTTTTATTGGGAAGAACCATGCCTTTTACTTGCTTTTTTTTTCTTTTTCCTGGTGTCTAGCTCAGCATTGCAAAGTTGATGACTGAATAAGCAGAAACATTCAATCTCATGAAAAATGACAAAGGGGTTCTTGGTTGCATGATCCCATTATGAATTTATTTGTTGTCAGGATTGTCTGAATGTTAGGGTCTATTTCAAGAGGAGGCATTGGCTGTCCTTTCTGTATTAGAACCCAATAAAGAAGCAAGGAAGTAGGGAGAACATAGGGAGAGGGGAGAGGGAGGGAACGAATGTAAGCATTCCATGTTTGCACCACTTTTTGCAATATCATTGGCACACAACTCTGAAACGTTCTTCTTTCTCTTTATGTCCTGAGATAGTAAGGTAGTTAAAGGATTGGCTTCTTTATTTTATTTCATTTCATTTTATTTTAGATTATACTTATTTATTTTAGAGAGACAGGACAGGAGGGACAAAGAGAGGGAGAGAAACATGAATGTCTGAGAGGTACATCAATTGGTTGCCTCTACTAGGCCCCCAGCTGGGGTCCTGGCCTGCAACGCAGGCATGTGCCCTGACTGGGAACCATACCGGTGGCTTTTCAATTCACAGGCTGGTGCTCTGTCCACTGAGCCACACCAACCAGGGCAGTCCTCTTTACTTTACTTCAGGTCCATAACTTGCTCACTGGAGCACTGTACAAGACCCTTAACCTTTCAGTGCCTTGGTTTCAGCCATTTCAAAACTAGGAATGAAAATAGCACCTACGTTATTGTGATACCATGAGGAAAAAGAATATATCTAAGACTTTTAGAGCAATATTTGGTATATAGTAAGTGCTCAATAGTCATCAATATCATTATTATGAATTTGTTAAGAAGCAAGAAATAAGTGCTGATCAAGATGACAATCATAGATTATTCCAACTGATGGGGAAAGCAGGAATCTTGTGAAACAAAAGTGAAATTCAAAAGTGAATTGAGTATGTGCCTGACAATCATTACTGACTTGTCAATGAGATGGGAAGTTTAGTCTTAAAATCATCAGTATCTGATCACCTTTTAACATACAAACAACAGTGATAATAAAAATTATTTCTCAGCACATCATCTACTAAAGGGAGATCCTGACAATTATTGTGCTTTACTGATCCATTTTCTCACCATCAACTAGTATTTATTAAAATAGGATTGCTATCAGATGAAGGTCTCATCTCTAGCTTATTACATAACTGAAGGAAATTAAGTTTGCACCTGGGAAGAAAGGAGATTAATTTAGGAAGGCATAGCATGGTTCATAGGCAACACTAAAGGGACAAGATGTGCTGAATTGTTTGAGGTAAAACCCTCTCAGCACAGAGAGAAGGTGTACTGTTGCGGTTAAAAAAAAAACAAAACAACTTTACTCTGGAACGTACTGAAGATTAACAGAGAATATAGTAAAGCATATTGGATTATAGTATTTATTGATTTACTAATATTTCTTAAACACAATTTGTAAAAATATTATGAGAGTAACATCATTCTTTACATTTTTATCTTACGTAAAAATTAGCAAAAATTTACTAGGTGCATTTTGGCACCACATATTAGAATATCAACATAGTCTTAAAAAAATCTTACAGACCTAAAGGATCATAAGATAACTGTGCAATGGGAAGAAAAATGAGAAGGAAGTGGTAAAACATAGAAATTAAGTCATTTAAGTAAACATTATCCAGATATCAATATGCCATATGACCAAAGTATTCTACAAGGCAGCTCTTAACCTTAACTTTAGCTCATATCTTAATTTGGTCCAACTAAACCAGTAAACTCACTTTAGTAAGCTCTATTAATTTAGTAATCCTTTATGGAGACAAAAGGATTAGTTGAAGATGATTAACCCTAAATCGTGGAATACAAATTCTACAGGTTATGTGATTAAGTCTGAATGACTACATACAAAGTCTTTAGCTAAGTATAGGGTGCCTTTGGGTTTATTCTAAGGTTTCCTGTTAATTCTTAAATTATATATTTACCTAATTTTTTAAACTTTTCAGTTTTTCTTCTTTTCTAATGTAAGTATTTAAGGCTATACCTTTTCCCCAAATTATCACTTTTGATTTGTCCCACAATATTTCATGTTAAATTTAAATTAATAAAAAATATACTGAGCATTGTTAAAAATGTTCACCTTGATGTTTTTCTTTTCTCTGCAAGTCATTTTGTTTTAATTTTCTGAGCATAAGGGAAGCATTCAATATATGTTTCTTTTTTGTTATAATATTAATTCTTTTTATTATATTTTTTCCATTACCACTTACCACCCTTACACCCCCTTCTCCCCCACAACCACCCCACTGCTGTCCATGTCCAGGAGAGTCCTTTTTCCCTTTTTGCTCCATCTTCCCATTAACTCTCTCCCTCAGAGCTGTCATCCTGCTCTTCATCTATGAGTCTTGTCTCTATTTTGCTTTTGTTTCAGTTTGTTCATTAGAGTCCACATGTGAATGAAATAATATGGTATTTATCTTTCCCTGACTGGCTTATTTCATTTAGCATTCTATGACTGGCTTAAACTTGACTGCACTGAGATAGAGAATGTGGTCTATATAATTTTTCCCTCTTCAAAATGTTTAAGACTGACTATTTCAGACTCAATTTCATGGGTCAGAATTTTAGATAGGGCTGATCTGAGTGATCCTTTCATTCTGTGTGGCATTACTGGATGGTCTGGTCTGGAAGGTTCAAGATGGTTTCATTCACGTGTCTGGTGCTTTGGCAAGGATGACTAGAAAACTGGGCTTAGTTTCAACAGAGTTTAATGAAAAACAGCAGAGCCTGAGAAAAGCTTATTTTCAGGTGTGGAGATGTTGTGCCACGAAAGATAATCAAAAGGATAATTAGGAGAGTGATGAGCAGCCTCAGACAGGATCTGAGCTTGTGTGCTCTGACGGACATGGAGCCATGACAAACAAATGCACAAGATACAGGCTCCTTTGATAGTACCAGGAGAGTAAATAAGGACTTCCAAAGATGGATGCTAACATTTGCAGTACGTAGATAAATACATGTAAGAACCAGTTGGGTTTATATTTATTAGCTTTTTGCCTTTTGACTCTAACAAAGTTAGCCTGTACCTGTTTTATTTGCACCCTAAATTTAAAGGACACTTTTTAAAACTTTTAAAAAAATGCAATTATTATTATACAACCTGGATTTGATAAGAAAACCATGTGCAGAAAATAATGCAATTATCTCAGATTCAAGCAAATGGTCAATTTCCAGGTGTGTTGAAAAATTAATATAAAAGATCACTGTACAGCAAGTCACATTCCATTAAGACAAAAGCATTAACAATAAAAATCTGTATAATAAAATATATTGGAAAGCTCCAGCTGATATGAGACTTATTTCAAGAAATAATTTATGCAGTTAAGTTCTAATACTGAAAAGTTTTGACTGTCCCTTGAAAATTTTATTCCTTTATATAACCAAGTATGTATGTATGTATGTATGTATGTATTTATCCTTTTTATTGAATTTATTGGGTGACACTGGTTAACAACATTATACACGTTTCAGGTGCATGATTCTACAACACATCATCTGTACACTGTATTGTGGGTCCACCACCCCAAGTCAAGACCCTGTCCATCACCATTTATCCCTCTTTAATCTTCCTCCACCTCCCTTTACCCCCTCCCCCAGCAATTATCATACTGTTGTCCATGTCTGTAAGTTTTTCCTCTTTTTTTTCTTTTTTGCTCAATCCCACCATGCCCCTACCCTGCTCCCCAACCCACAACATCTGCCTGTGTGCTCTCCATCTATGAGTCTGCCTCTGTTTGGCTTGCTAGTTCATTTTGTTCATTAGGGTCCACATATAAGTTACACCATATTGTACTTAGTTGTTCCATGAAAATATTATTCCTTCATTAGCGCATGAGCGGTTATGTGCCAGACACTGTTCTAGGAATTGGGAAAATAGTGTCATACAGATCAGACAAAATTTCCTCTTTTAGAGTTTACATTGTAATGGCAGGAGATGGATGATAAACACATGTATGCTGTATCAGATAGTAATGAGAGCTATAGAGGAAAATAAAGCTGAATAATGAGAATGGGGACTTTTTGGAAATGTGTGAATGTGTGTGTGAATATGTATATATATGTGCGTGTGTGCACACTTGAACATGCATGTTTACTTTTTAGGTCAGCTTTTTGGGTGAAAACTCTTGGATAAGGTGACGTTGGATCAGTGGCCAAATTCTGAGTACAGAGGACCCTGTGGGTATCAGGAGCAGCAGGGGCCAAGCCCGGCTGAGTCTGTATGCATTCGCTAAGGTCCAAGAGTGCTGGGCATGTTCAAGGAGTAGCAGGAGTAGAGTAATGGTGAGGTTATTTGCTTTCAGAGAGGTAGTAGGGGGCCGTTTTGTCCATGGTACTAATGTAATATTCATTAAAATTCTAAGCAATAACAGCAATTATACCCTGTAAGCATTAAAAACATATATTATGTGGGTTGTGATTATTTTCTAATTATTGATTGATCACTACCTATTGTGTAGCACTATACTAAGAATTTTAAGATATAGTTCCTGTTTATAATGTTCTCAATGTAATTCTGGGGATAACTTTTATGGTCTCCTCCATATCCCTTTGAACCACATCACTTTTCTTTTCTAAAATGATCCCATTAGGGCTACGTGCCTTTTCTTAGGCTGACCAACGTCACTGCCTTCCTAGGCAGATGAGTGTTTTTGTGCCTGAAGCCTTTCCTTTCCTCTATCTCTTTGATAACATCTCTTGATTTTAGGGGAAACTTCTGGATGCTCCTTTAATTCTCCATGGTTTGCCGAAGACTTGAGGATCTACTTCAATTTCATTTGTCTAAACTTTCCCTTCTGTGCTTCAGGGAACCAGATAGCAAAGTCCCCTGTGCATTGTTTTATGTACAACTTCCCTGGGGACCCATTCTCTGGCAAACCAATTAAAATTAGGGGCTATAATGCAGAGACATTTTTCCAACAATTAATTTCTCTTCATTCAGATCTTCTTCCTCTCCCAGATCTAGTCAAACTCTGAGAGTGGGATAACATGAACTTTTACCCAGTCTTTTTATTTATTTAGTTAGTTAATTGTTATTCGATTACAGTTGTCCCAAGTTTCGTCCCTTTGCCTTCCTCTGCCCAGCCCATCCCCTGCTCCCACAGTCAATCCCCACACTGTTGTCTATGTCCATGGGCTATTCATACATGTTCTTTGACTACTCACTCCCTTCTCTTTCTTTCCACCATTATCCCCCTCCTCCCACCTCTCTGGCTGCTGTCAGCCTGTCCCATGTTTTCATGCCTCTGGTTCTATTTTGCTCATTAGTTTATTTTGTTCATTAGATTCCTCTTATAAGTGAGATCACATGGTATTTGTCTTTCACTGACTGACTTATTTCACTTGGCATAATAGTCTTCAGTTCCAATCATGGTGTTGTAAAAGGTAGGAATTCCGTTGTGTAAATGTAACATAGTTTTTTGATCCACTCATGTACTGATGGGCATTTAGGCCATTTCTAGTACTTGACTATTGTAAACAGTACTGCTATGAACATAGGGGTGCAAAAGTTAATTTAAATTGGTATTTAGGGGTTCTTAGGGTATATTCCCAGCAGTGGAATTGGAAGGATGCAAGGATGGTACAATATTTTCAAATCAATAAATGTAATACACCACGTAAACACAATGAAGGACAAAAACCACATGATCATATCAATAGATGCTGAAAAAGCATTTGATAAAATCCACCACCCATTTATGACAAAAACACTCGGCAAAGTGGGAATATAGGGAGAATACCTCAACATAATAAAGGCCATATACAATAAACGTACAGCCAGCACCATACTCAATGGGCAAAAACTAAAAGCTTTCCCTTAAGATCAGGAACAACACAAGGGTGTCTGCTTTTACCACTCTTATTCAACATAGTACTGAAAGTTCCAGCGATAGTGATCAGACAAGAAAAAGAAATAAAAGGCATCCAAATTGGAAATGAAGAGGTAAAACTGTCATTATTTGCAAATGACATGATAGTGTATATAGAAAGCCCTATAGTCACTACCAAAAAGAAAACTACTTGGCCTAATAAGTGAATTCAGCAAAATAGCAGGATACATAGCCAATATTCAGAAATCAATGGCATTTTTGTACACTAACAATGAACTATCAGAAAGAGAAACTAGGGAAAAAAATCCCATGTACTATAGTAACAAGAAAAATAAGGTACTTAGGAGTAAGTTTGACCAAGGAGTAAAAGACCTGTACTTGGGAAACTATAGAACGATGAAAAAAGAAATTAAAGAAGATGCAAATAAGTGGAAACATGTACTGTGTTCATGGATGGGAAGAATTAACATCATTAAAATGTCCATACTTCTCCAAGCAATCTGTAGATTCAGTGCAATTCTCCTTAAAACACAATTAGCATTATTTTATTGTTCTAGAACGAATACACCAAAAAATTTATATGGAACCAAAAAAGACCCTGAATAGCTTCAGCAATCTTGAGGAAGAAATATAAAGTTGGAGGGATCACACTACCTGATATAAAACTAAACTACAAGTCCACTGCAATTAAAGCAGCTTGCTACTGGCATAAGAGCAGACATATAGATCGATGGAACAGCAAATAGAGAGCCCAGGAGTAAACCCCTGTCTCTATGGTCAATTAATATTTGACAAAGGGGGCACATGCATATGGTAGAGTAAAAATAGTCTCCTCAATAAATAGTGTTGGGAGAACTGGACTGGTACACGCAAAAAATGAAACTAGACCACCAAATTATACCATACACTAGAATAAACTCAAAATGGATAAAAGCTGTAAATATTTTGATTTATTTGCTAATGAAACATTTTTTGAGAAGTTTAAGTTTCATGGAAAAATTGAGGGGAAGGTACGGAAATTTCCCATATGCCTCACACATGTATACCCCCCACTAGAGTGGTGTGTTGACAAACTGATGCACCTACACTGAGTACAATGGTTTTTTTTTCAATCCTTTATTTATGTATCAAACTTTATACCCCATTTTCTACATAAATTTGCATTTGACATCCCTAACCAAAGTTTTGAAATGTAAGTCTTATTCTTTTTCTCCAAAAGTGTAGCTTTTAAGATGAAAAATTTCTGGCTTTCTAAATTATTATTTTTTATTTCTTGAGTATCACAAGTCTGTTTAGAAACTCTAAAGCCAGTAAGTTGTCTTTGTGTTCTCTGATTTGGATATTTAGGCCCTTTCTGGAGGTGATGAGCTTGGGATGCCTTGACCTCAATATCAAGTTTTAATTCCAACAAAGAATTTGTCTGTTAGCATATTTGAATCATATTCCGCCATATGGTAATGTGACTAGCTGAGTTACACATGTGATTTGATTGAGAACTGTTTTCATAAATGACACACAGAATACCTCCTTTTAGAAAATGTATCTACTCAGATCTCCATCAGTGATGCTTCTGGATCCAAAGTTCCACAAATGCTTATTGGATTTCTCTTCTGCATATGTTACCGCAAAAGAAAAATAAGGATGACTATGAAATGTTGCCTGAGGGCAGAAGATCTGCATTGACTATTTGGAATTCTATAAGAATATTCATCTTGTCTTAATTATTTGCTTATATCAGTATTGGTTCATAAATATTTTATATTTTGGCTTATAATAGTAATTAATTTATTTTGTTGATGAAAATGTTCCACATTTGTCCATTGGAAGATATTCAGTTGGCTGCTGTATTCCTTTGACCTGTTCTATGATTGTATGTGTATGTCTGAGTACTTTGTTACTCTTACAAAAGGCTCGTCTTATATATTTTGGGCTTTAGTTCTAGAATCAGCTATTTCTTTAAGAATCCTGCCTCCTTTATTGGAGAATGGTATTAGAGACCAAGACCAAGTTTAGATATGATCATTGCTATTGGAGCATCATTTCTTTCATGCCTTTTCAGAAGACAGAGTAAAAATATCTGTGTTTATATTAACTCATGTTTATAAACATATCTATTAATATTTCTACAGATAATGACTCGAATCAGTATTAAGCCAAATCTGACTTCATACTGATGTCTTCAACTATGACTGCATGGGTTATTCTAGCCTGTTACTCTTGCATTCCTGTAAACTCCTGCTCCAACAGTGAGAAACCTCACTTAACTATTCCATTCCAGTTTACATGTATAACAGAATGAGAACTGTTAACCAATAATCCCAATGGAAAGAGCATTATCAACTGATTATGGTGCTTATGTGTCATTTCTTCTGCCTTTAGTGTTACAGATTCACTCCTTCTTAAAGTTACTTTGATCACCACACCTTTCTTCCCATCCCCTTCAGTGAAGCTGTTTCATACACTTGTATTAGAGTTGGATTTCCTTGTCACAGTCTGCATTCCTCCCTGAGATTCCTTGATTTCTTAAACCAATGTTTAAAAAATATTTCAATTCATTAATGTTCATTCATTGTGTTGTAAACTTCTCCAAATTTTGAATAATTTTATTGCCCCCCCCCATGCTTTACTTCTTCTTCTTTTTTTTTTAGAAACTGGTCATTTTGGTCACAGTCACTTTATCTTATACTTCCCCCATTTACTCTCTGCTCCCATGTGCTTTTAAAGCCACACATCTTTAAATCCTTCCTGGAGATTCCCCTCTTCTCTTCTGTACTCTAGGACCTAAATTGATCTATAGGTAGCTCATCTTCATATTGATTAGCAGGATGTAGAGATCTTCTAACATCATGCTTCACTGTGGTTTCAAAATGGACATAAAAAGAAAAACACATGCATTTACTAATTAAACAAACCCCCAAAGCTAAGTGACTGAGATTTTTATAGATGGCTATGTGTAGACAGAAACCTTTCCCAAGGCTACAGGAAGTTGCCCAATTCATACTCATGGAAACAGTATTTTATGTCCTTGTGTCATCTTCTTAAATAAGGCTGTCTCCTCAATAATGAATGAAGAAAAACTATAATTGCCCATCTCCCTCCTCCCTTGACTCTGGGAATCAGGCACCTTTAAGAAGCAAGAACCTTGGGGAGCACCCAGCTATACTTGGGAGTCTTTCAATGGCACAGTTTTAATCCAATCTTGCTTCTGGTATTAGGAAACCAGACATACAATCTCTGTCTCTGTAGGGGATCTAAGCACTTGCAAGCTTTTCTCGCCAATGCCGTCTGCCTATTTTTGCCCAAAGACACAATAACTATTTTAGGTAACCTCATACTGTGAAAAGTCTTGTGTTATGTAAATTAAATGAAGACATTTGAGGCTGAAGTAATGGATGGTTTTTAAGGCAAAACAGTTTTGGGGAGAACATCTAAGCAATTTGGGCAGAATTTAAAACTTCCTTTACAGTATTAACTTTAGCACCCACTTGAGAAGCTATTTTTTCTCAAGTTATAGTCTTATTCTTTCTTAATCAGTCTAATACTTGATTATTTACACAGCGCTAATTATCTGAGCAAAGTATGGTTTTGCTGATTTGAAACTTTCAATGACATAGAATTAGTTTGGATAAATTATGACAAATAATTTTAAGGTACTTCCTAATAAATACATAGAAGGTATAACTATGAGATATGCTTTGCATAATGGAATGTACAATGAATATTTTATTAACTTATAAAATATGTTTTAATATCATTAGACTTCTCATGGAAAAATAAAAATCATGAAACTTTTATATTGTAGAAAAAATAAAATTTCTTGAAAGTATTGTCTTTTTACACAGCTGCATGTAGAAATGTTAACATTATGTACAAAAAAGTGTTTTCAAAAGACATCAAATAAAAAATTCACTATGTCAAAAAAGTGATTTAATCCATTTTTCTAACTACCTGCCTGAGAAGATGTTTCCTGATTTTCTAACTATCACTGGCACCAGGATTTTATCAGGAATCAAGCTCAACAACTCAGTGTTGACTTTGTCTTATACTCATCCTCTTCTGTCCTATCATATGCCATATTCTGTAGATTTTACCTCATTGTTTTGAATCTACTATCTATCAACACTCCCACCCATGGCCCCCAGCTATGTATTTCTGTAGTTTTTATTTGTACTGTGGAACAACAAAGGCTGCCCTAGTGTGTCTTCCATAGTTCTGATGAACTGATCCATAGAAAGCATTGCTCAGTCATAATTTTTGTACACCCTCTTGATAGTTTCAGCATTGCTACTGAATTAAATATACAGTCTTCACTGTAGTACCCAAGATTTTTATTAAAAAAAAATTTTGGACCCCAAGAACTTTCTTCAGCTCCAGGAAAACAGAACTATTTACTGTTCACTGACCTTGCCTCTCCCCGTACTCTACTATAACTTTCTTACCTCTCTTCATTGTAACATTAACTAGACTGCGTTTGGTAACAACAAGTCCACAAGAAACTCTAAAAATGTGGAGGGCACTTTGTTCAGGAAGGGTGCATACTGTGTCTTCTTCTTGGAAGACATTTCTACATATGAAAAATTGCAGTGGCCTAAAACAAAGAAGTGTGTTTCAATTTGACTGGATTTCCTAAAACTTATTGGACCATAGAATTCTTTTCAGTGCAAACAGTTCTTTTCATTTCATGTTCTTTTGTTCAGTCTGTTTCTTCTGCCTGGTAAGAACTTGTTCTCACTTCTATATGCAACTGGCAAAATTCTCTCTCTTAAAGCTTATCTCAAATGTCCTCTTTTCCACAAATCTGTTCTTGAATCACTATCAAACATAGGTCTACTTATTTAACCTTTTGTAAAAATTTTTTGGTAACTCTCTCATGGTATATATCTCACTCCTACTTTTGTTTAGTTATTTTTATTATTGGCTTTAACCATCTGATCAAACTGGAAACTCCCTGAAGATAACAACCACATCTTATTTGTCTCACTATCATTTTCAGGAACTAATACTATTTCCTGTAAAAGATAAGAATTCAATAAATATTTATTGTATTGAGCTTTATAATAATAGGAGCATTCCTTTTTATAACTTTTGAAACACATTATCTAATTTGATCTTTATCACCCTTCAAGCTGGGCAAGGATTATTGCCCTCCCATTTGAAGGTAGAAACCAATGTAATTTCTTTTCCTTGTATTAAAAAAATACTGGATACAGGCATATATTACTCTCCCAATCTGAGAACAAGTGAAACATATCTTAGTGCTTATTCCAGAATATATTCAATCTAAGAAGATAAAACTGTGAGCCAACAAAAACTATTTTTTCATCAAGACTATTAGTTTATTCATCAAAAATCCCTTCAACACCTTTAACTCAATGGGCCAAACAATCCAAAACAATTGTCATAAATTCTTCCCCATCTTAGTCCTTAAAGGACTTTCTCTATAATCACCTAGCCAGGACTTAAAACCCTACAAATGTTCTCTTTTCTGACTTTTCAAATCTGGGACATGATCAGTATTTTGTTATGGTCTCTTCTACTGCAGTTAAGTTTAATAAAGTTAGCTTTGCTTTATCAACAGGCTTTACTGCTGGTCTCCTGAAAAAATATTGGTTATGCTTTTAAATGAAAAACTTGATGCATATAAGATAAAGAATTTACCCAAGTTACATAGCTAGGAAATGGCAGATCTAAAGTGAATAATCAAGCCTCTAAAATCTTTATCTGAAAAGACTTTCTTCCATATCTTTCTTTTGAATTATGTTATTTTTCTCTAGAACAGTTATAAGCCTCGGGTAGCTATAAAAAGCAGTATAAAATTAATTATTCCATAGCTTCTCCTTCAAATAAATGTTTTATTAATTAATCAAGTCAAATGAACAAACAATATTTCTTGAATCCCTACTATATATTAGGCGTTGGGGTTATACTCATGACAAAACAAAAGAACGTTTCTGCTTATCAAAGATGTTACATTCTAGTTAGGGTGGGTGGGGAGCAAAGACAGTAAACATATAAATTAATAATAGTTGAAGTGAAAAAATCACAGAAGGATCGAGTTGATATGGTTTGTCAGAGAAAGTCCACCTGAGTGACCTAAGATAGTATCTCAAGAAAGTGGGTGAGACAGCTAGTCAGATATCTGCGTGAAAACCCTTCTCTGTGCTCATTGGACAAAGCCTAAACTTACGAGTCAGGACATTTATGTTAAAACAAAACAAAACAAAACAAAAAGACTACAGTAATTGAGCAATCATTTTGTTGAATAAAATTTTCATGAATTGAATTAATTCATGCTAGAAGTTGTTTAAGGTTGTGTCAGTGGTATTTACCACTTCATATTCTGGTGCTGCTTTGATTATAAACAATGCCCCCTGCTTGCTCCTGCATATGTAAGTCATCTTTAATTCCTGATGGGTGATGAAAAGTTCATCTGATGAACTTTTCTTTTATATTCCTATGTAATTTATTATGTGATACAAAGCAAAGTACTTAAGCATCCACTTTACTTCTGAAAGCCTGAGGAATCGTAACAGTTATTTCTAAAGCTATTAAGGTCAATTGGAGGGAGAAAAAGCAAACAGGACATATTTAGCCATTCATTTGGTTTATGTAATGTGAAATCCTATTAGATGATTGAATGCAGAGAAATTTCAATCACTATGGAAAGAGTGAGACATCCTAATAGTAAACTCTTTAAACTTGGTGTAATCCAACCAAAACACATTCTTTTGAGGAATTTATCTCAGAGTTTCTGAAGTATTTTAATGAAGCTAGATACATAGAAGTCCTTTGCCAAAAATATTTTATTGAACGTTCAAAGATCAAAAATGCTGAAAGCCAAAATAGTAGCCATCACTATTTTAAGTCATTGCTAATGCTGCTTCTCTGGGACCTGGCCCGTAATCCATTTACCTCAATCTATATTTTTGATCTTAGAACTTTTACAGCTCCCACTCCATTCTCTAGTGTCCCTAACACAAACCTCTGGGGCCAGTCCCTCTCTAGTGCTGCCTCTATCACTCCCTTTAACAATGTTTTCTTTCTGGGAAACTTTAAGCGAATAGCATAAGCGTTACCTGCTCACTCTGTGCTGACCCTTACCTCTCTTCCTTAGCTTTTCTTCCCCCTTGCTGACGGATTCTCTTCTCCTGGCTTCTCCTGTGTGTTGGAGTTCCTCCAGTTTCCACCAGATGCTCCTCTCCAGGCTCACTGTATCTCTCTCTCTGGGCGATTTCATCCATTCTGTGTGACTTTAAGGATCATTTTCTTTGTAGATGAACTTCACGCTTGTATCTACATTTCACTCTCTCTTCTGGGCTTCAGACACATGCTCACGTGGGTGTCACAAAGGCACCATAACAGTGGTTTTCAACAGGTGTACTCCAAGAATTTTTAAAACATGTAATAACTGAGTGTTTAGTCAGGGGCACTGACCTCTTTTCCTTTAGATTGTCAAGTAAAAAAAAAGAAAACAACCAACACAATAATAGCCTTCTGGTGGGAATGCCCTGTCTTAGACCATAAAGATATAGGTCACATAGTAGAGCTGCATCTTATTGGTCATGTCACATAATAAAGTCATGTCTGATTGGTTGATTCTTGGTACCAGAAATCCTATATATAAGTATAAGCACCTGATTTTTAAAAAAGTCACTTTGGAGAAAAATGGGTAGGTAATTACTATTATTATTATTATTGCAAAAGTGGTAGGTTATTATTTTTATTAAATCAATCAAAATTATACCTACTTTTGCCCTATTGACAAAAATATATTTTTGGAGTGCTGCAGAATTTCATTAATTAGTTTATGTATGCCATGAGATGAAAAAGGTTGAAAATCATCTTGCTATAATATTAAAACTCAACATTTCCAACACCAGACCAGCTATTTTTAATCCAAACATATTCCTTTTTTAGTTTCTGAGTTCCTTGAATGTTAACATTATTTAACTGGTTTTACAATATAAAACACACAATTATTCATTGATTAATTTATTTATTGATTCATTCAGTGATTACTGCATGCCAGATACAGTTTTGGGCATTGGAAATACAACTTTAAATAAAACACACTTTTTGTCATTATGAAGTTGACAGCTGATTTGGAGAAGGTGAGAACTGATAAATAAATGTATTTTACTAAATAGTGTTAAGTGCTAAGTAGAAGAATAAAGCAGAGTAAAGGAAGTATGAGACCTTACAAATAAGAGGTGTTTTGATGGGACTATACTTGGAGTATCTGAGGATCATCATGGAGACCAGTGGGATCAGAGTAGAGCAATTGATGGAATAAAGAGTAGGAGTTGAGAACTGAGATGGACCATGGGGCAGAATCATTCCCAGCCTTGAGGCCATTGTAAAGGCTTGGGCTGTACTTCGAGTAAATGTAAAACCATTAAAGATCTTGAGCACATAAGCTGTTAATTTTACTTACAACTTAATGTAATTCTGGCTGCTATGTTGAAAACTAATTTTAAGAGGGTGAGTAGAATCAGCGAGACCAGTTATCAGGCTAATGGGATAAATAGGATGAGAAAGAATGACCTGAGATTATAACTTAGACTAAGGTATTATTAATGCTAATGGTGAGAAGCTATAAGACTCCAAATGTGTTTTGAAGGTAGAACAAAAATTTGCTGACAAGGTTGGATGTAGGTATAAGGTAAAGAAATATGAATAACTCCTAGTTTTCTCCCCCCAAGCACCTGGGCACTTTCTAAGCACTTTACATTTTATTCACTTACTTAGTCCACACAGTATCCCTCTGAACTCACTCTTATTAATCCCACTTTGCAGATAAGGACACTGAGACACAGAGTTTTGACTTGCTCAAGGCCACATTGCCACTAAGTGGCAGCAAGGGGCCTTAAACTCAAGAAACTTGCTCCTGGAGCTTGTGATTTGTACCCATTGCACTATATCACATCTAGAATGATGCACATTCTAGTGGAAATATAGTGATATCTGAAAGCATATATAATAGTGGAAATTAAAACCACGAGCAAGATAAGGTTACTTGAACAGTGAGATTAGATAGAGGAGAAAATACCTATGAACTGGGTTCTAGAATACTCCAATGTTTGAGCTTAGAAATATGAAGAGGGCCCAGGAATAAAAACGTATGGCATAGCCACAAGGTAGGAGGAGACTTCTAAGAGAGAGTGGTGTCCTGAAAGCTAAGCGAAGAAAGTGTTTCAACAAGAACGATCAACTACTCCAAGTTTTGCTGATGAGTTACGTATGGAAAGCACCCTTCTGGTATCTTGATTTTAGTTAGTAAGGTCCATTTTACACTGAGTTGTGAAGATATTGTTGTATAGAATTTTAAGATAATAAACTTGCATTGTTTTAAACCACAACTTGGTGGTAATTTGTTATAGCAGCAATAGGAAGCTACTATGATTAGCGGAGAGATTAAATCGGGAAGGTTAGGAGGTGATGGCTAAAGAGTCAGATGTTTGAAATTGATGTTGTGGGGAGAGGGAAGGGGGTGATAGTGACAAGGTCTACAGTAGAACAGTGCTGGTTGAATAGGGTGGATGAGAAGATCACTAAGGAAGACAGTCAAGGAATTGAATGGCTAAGGTATTGGAGGTGTCAAGTCAGAAGAATAGTGCCAAAGACAGAGATGTTGAACCAAGCCCATCCATGCTTACCCATGCAACCTTTCTCCAGTCTCTGAAATCCAAGGCTTTTACACCTTTCCCTTGCTTAAAACCCTTCAAATCTTGTCATTGATCTTAGGATAAAAACCAAAATCTATAATATGATCATTACGACATCTTTGTTTTCAGCATGTAGGTCCTTTGTTTTGTCTTTAGGGCAGCCTTCCGTAACCTCCTGGGCTAGACTAGATTTTTGTTATATATTCACGGCAACCTACCTTTTTTCTTTCAAAGCTTTTTATAACCTTTTAAATTCGTGTATTTCTCACTCTTTTGTGTGTGCATGTAAATATGAATGAACATTTGATTAACTTTCCCAGTAGATTATAAACTTATTGAAGGCAGAGACTTTGTTTAGTGCTGAAAAAAAAATTGTCTTTCTTGTATTTCCCTTAAAACTACAATGAGAAACATCCTTTAGTTGAAGCTTCATTTATTCAAGAGTAATAATAAGAAGAAGTAATTTTTAAAAGGTCTCTGAAGTAATTTTGATATAGAGAAATTAAACATTTGATTGTGTAACCCTCACATTTCATTTCAGTCTAAAATGGTTTTACTATGGCTGATAGCTTATTCCCCATTTACTAGGACTATGGTCTTTCTCTGCTATGTCTTTGCCAGACCAGTTTGAGGTATGACTCTGGGCAGGTGTACTTGCTCAGGACATCTAAGCTTTCCTCCCAGAGAGTGGTTTTGAGGCCTGGATTGGGGTAGCAGGAAGAGCTAGCAAACCCATTGTCTTTACACCATGTCATAGTCTCCAATATCAGTTTCGCCAATGACAAAAGTGAAAAATAGCAAATCAAAAAAAATGAGAGAAGAATCTAATGACATATAACTAAATACAATGTGAAGACCTGCGACCAAACCAATTATAAACATCACATATAAGACAAAGACAGAATTTGAACTCTGACTGAATATATCTAATGATATTGTGTTAGTTACCTATGCCAATGTAAAAAATTGCTCTAGAGTTTAGTGGCTTAAAAGAATAAACATTTATTATCTCACAGTTTCTGTGGGCAGGAATCTGGGCATGACTTATCTGGGTGTCTCTGCTCCAGGGTCTTTCAAAAGGCTATAATTAAAATTAAGTCATTCTCTGGGGATTCAGTTATTTCAAGGCTTGGCTGGGGGAGGATCTGCTTCCAAGATCACTCACGTGGCTATTGGCTGGCCTCTGCTCCAATCTGACTGATGGACAGAGTCCTTAGTTCCTTGCTACCCAGGTGTCTCCAGAGGACCACTTACCACAAGGGAGCTTGCTCCCTACAGCTGAGGGCTCAGAAAGAAATAGACAAAGAGGGGGAGAGGGAGAGGGAGAGGGAAAGGGAGAGGGAGTAACTTGCAAGATTATATCTGCAAGGTCATTATAACCTAACCTTAGAGTGATATCCTATCCCTTTTACCATATCCTACTCACTAATAGGTTCAACTCACACTTAAGGAGAGGGATTACAACAAAGGCTTGGATATGAAGGTATAAGGATCATTGGGGGTCATCTTAAAACGCTCTCCACTGCAGATATTGTGGAATTATTATTAATGTTTTCTTTAGGTATGATAATGATTTCATGGTTATGTTAAACATATTCCTTATATTGTATTGGTATATTCTTAAATATTTATTGATGAAATTGTGTTAAGTCTGGGATTTGCTTAAAAATAATCCAGTAGTGGATGGGGAAGTAGATGGGGCTATATGGATGAGAGAAATGGGGCCAAGAATTGATGACTCTTGAAACTGGTTGGTGGGGTATGGAGGGTCATTATATTATTCCCTTTAATTTGGTGCTTGTTTAAAGTTTCATTTACTATTTTTTTCTTTTTTTACCCAATTCCTGTGCTTATTGCACAGTAGTTTTTATCTCATCTTGGCCAAAAAATAAATAAATTTATTTAATATGTCTCCTAAACCTAAATATTCATGTGAAATTGCTTTATAGCTCTGTCAATGTTAGGTCGAGAAATTTATGATATTGCAACCAATTTACTTTGAAACATAATGTTTTAATAAAATTTTTACAACTGTCCTAGCAACTTGGGATGACTACCCTATTTTAAAAACCCCCTGAGGTTTACTCAGGATGATGTAATCTGAGAAGAAAATTCACTAGATGAGGGTATAATACTCCCTAAGGCCCACTCTGAAGTAATTATAGAGCTCTGGCCTATTAAATATAAAAGCTAGCACTAAAATATGTCTGTATCCTTTCATCGAAAGAAGTTGGAGATAACATTTAAAGGATGCTTATTTTAAAAGTGTTTACATGGTTGGGATAGAAACAGATCCACATATTTTTATTCTTTAATTCACTTTATTGAGGAGTTAGTGAGGATGTGGAGTTTTTTATTCCCCTTGTTTTCCACCGGAGTATCCAACGTGAACTTCCTCATAGCCCAGGGGCATTAATACTAGGAAAGGAGATTTATAAATGAAAATAAGTATAAGGATTATGAAATATAAGACACAGTACCTGCTCTCAAGATATATTAAAATTTGGTGAGGAAGATAATATTCATAAGAAGGTGAAGGTGACGTGAAATAGAATTGTCAAATGGGGATCGAGAGAGCAACTGACACAAGACTTGGGGAGAAGGAAGAAATGGCTTTGAGCTGACTGTCAAGGGAAGGTTTCACTGAGGGTCCGAGTTGTGACAGATTCACAAATCTGAACAGGGTAAGAAAAGAGGCTAAATGTCTCTTCTGCTTCATATTCTGCCATTGCCCTCTGGTGTGAGTGTGTGTGTATAGAATGATTTTGTTTTTTAAAGACAACTGAACACTTGCTATTTTAACTGAAAATAGGATGTGTGTATATATGACTGTCTTATTTTTAACTTAAACCCTCCACAAAGTAGTTACACCTTTCCTCTGAGAAATCCCCTTACAGGAAATTTTCACTGTAACTAGACACATGAACACTGCATACTTGCTTCTTTCACTTTGAACAGACCTTGTTTGTCAAAAGAATGCCTGTCACCTTTTGCATCACAGTTTGGAAGAGTTTGCTTGCCTTTACGATATTCCTTAAATTCCCTCTGAAGATTTTCCTCTTCTCTCAAACAATGAGAATATCTCTTTTATAGTATGTGACCAAGCTCCTTGTGTCTACCAAACATTTACTTGGGAATATATCCAATATTTTGAATTTGTGTCCTTTTTTTAATGAATATTTTTGATATCTCATTGGGTCCTGGGCAAGTTCATTAGAAGCCTGGGCCATGTTTCTCACTTTTTGTATCCCCCAAAGGCCTTGCAGATACTCGGTTCTTGGTACATGTGTGTTGAAGAGATCATGACATAAAATGATTTGAGAAGCTTTGAGATTTATTGGCTGAGTTTCATTCCACTGCTGAGTGTGTTTGTGGGGAGCCTGCGCAGTGATGTGTATTGAACTGCTTTGAATGGGCTCTGTTTAGTTTCTCAGGGAGAATGTGTCAGCTGTTAGCTCGTTTACTTGAAGAGCTCTTCTCAGAGAAATCTCACAGGCTTTCTGTTGCAACGTATGATTGAAACATTTTTAGGCTTCTGTTTTCTGAGTACTTTGCAGGTACTTACTGTTGTATTTCGGTCTAGTTGTGGTGATGCTTTCTCTTGAGATGTCATTTGAACGAACAAACTGAGATGCATGAGTGAAAATGGTGCAATCCAGTGGGGCAAAGGTATTGCTGCAGCATGCTATCAAATCGACCTTTAAGGGTTCTTTTCAAATCTTATGGCAGGGGGATCAATAAATGTAATTTAGTAATAAATTTAGCTATGAATTTTGCTATAAATTTTGCTATGAATTTTTAATTTTTTTAAAGATTAATGTTTAGATTGTATATGCTTATATCTCATTTTTACATTGACATAATATGCTTGATATTATTTCTTTTTTAATTCTTTAAAAATTTTTTAAATTTATTGACTTTTTTTTGAGAGAGAGAGAGAGGAAACATAAGGAGAGAGAGAGGAAGCAACATCAATTTGTTGTTCTACTTATTAATGCATTCATTGGCTACTTCTTATATGTGCCCTGACCAGGGATCAAACATGCAATCTTGGCATATTGGGACAATGTTCTAGCTAATAAGCTACGTGGTCAGGACCTTGATATTATTTCTGATCACTTTTCTTATAAAGGAGACATTAAAGCATGCTCAGTAGACTTCTGGGTCAACAAGACAGTTGTCAGTTTTCGGGACTCTGAATAAAAATACAAAGCAATGCAAAACAAACAAAAGAGGCAAAACAAACAATAACAACAAACAAAACCAACCTGAATATAAGACAGCTATACAAAATGAAAATAAATAGGTTATTAATATTAAATTTAAAAAATTACTATGACCCAGAAAAACTTTTTATTAACTAAGCTCAGAAATATCACCAAGTGCCTGTTTATACAGCAAGAAGGTGACTTCCATGTATTCCTACTAAAAGCCATTGCTTCTAAGATATGAGTTTACTAACTAAAAGTTAAGAGATCCCCTTACTGTTTTTTCTTATAATGTAGTTTGGCCATGGGTAAGAGGTGAAGTAGTTCAACCAAGCATGAAAAATCATTTGTAAGAAAGAGTGGAAGCTGGAAGTAACAAAGAATGCTTTCGGAGAATTCGAGTTTTCATATGCTTATGGTGACAAGAAAACGTTGCCACCCTAGTTGGAATATTAGGTACCATTTATCCACTACTTATTATGTGACAGGCTTTCTATGAAACACTTTACATATACTATTCTGTTTAATTCCTATAATAACGCTGCAAGAAGGTTATTATCATATCTATCTTACAAATGATGGGAATGAATTTCAAAGATTAAATCATATGCTCATGATTGCACAGCCTGAAAATGGTAGAATTGGTAGAACCCACTTCTGCCTGATCCCAGTATTTTATTCCTAATTACTTTTAGAAGAGTTCAAATATTTAAGGAATAGATTCATATCTATAGAGTCAGATAATCACGCCCTAGAAATAGGAGGCGAATGACTGTCATAGATACTGGAAATTTGTCCAGAACTCCGGAGACGAACTTTCCTAGAATATCCTAATAGCAATCAGGTTTGTAATAAGGGACAAGTAAGAAAATCCACCTACATGTTTATTGGCAAAAATCAATGTCTGAATATACAGCTGTTCTTTAAGAAATAAATAAATAGAAAAAATAAAATAAAGAAAAATATTGAGTTTACGCTGTTTGGAGCAATAGGGAAGCTTTATTCTCTTTACTTAGTTCATAGTTGGAAGAGGCTAAGCCCAAGAAGCTTCTTTCTTTGGTGTTGGCAGAACCTCAAGGAGCGTTCTCTCGGGTATGGGCTGAAGCAACCCCACTGAAGAAAACGAAACTGGAGGCCCCTTGCCCTTGGTGACGACGAGCCTCTCATGAGGCAATCACCTAGGGAAGCTGCACAGGCTGGTCTGGGGGTCACCCATCTTCTGAAAAGATTTCCATATCCCCACCCATCCAGGAAGTGACTCTCCAGGAACTCACGCGGAGGAGCTTATACAAGCAGGTGCGGCTTGATTCAGATTCTCAAAGACGGGGGCTTCTATGGCATTCAGATTACCCCACTCACCACTGGGGGGCACTTGAATGTATTGGAAGCTGGCGAAGCCGGCTGCCATGTATGTTTTGAAGATTCAGGGAACACTCTAATTTCACTTCTTCCTGCTCACCAGCCTCCAGGCATGTGCGTGAAATAAAAATTTAAGAATAAGATATGGCAGTCCTTCAGGCTTTCAGGCTAGCACACTGTATAAGAGTTTTACTCCTAGGTGAATTTCACAAGCTCAGTCAACCTTCTGGTCTGGACTTAGAGTCAGAGTCCTTCATGAAGCAAGGATGCACAGACCTAAATGGAGCTCCTAACCCGAAGTGCTATTTCAAATAGGCTATTGGGATAACTGGGATTCTTATATGCTTACTGGTGCAAGGGGGTGTTCCAAAATCTTTCTAGCTAATTACATATCTTGAACACCATCATTTGTCAATGAAAATTATTACTAACTTCCCTTATTCTATTAGTGGGTGTTCTAAGGATAGAATTTAATGAATTTGAAGCACTTGTGTAGCTATCCCTGCGTGCAGATGCTGAGTGAAGATACTTCTAAAGATTAGTAACCCTCCTGAGTGTAATTTATATACCATATTTAAATATTTGAAAGTACCAGACTGATGATATTAAATTGGTATCTAACACAAAGGACATTCAGTCAAATACAGATTATTCTGAGCTAAGGCTTTCGGCTTTGATCCTAGCCCACTCTCTCTTCTCCTGATTGGGATTAGGTGTATTTCCCCCCATTAGTTTAAGTACTTAAGTAGTTGCAGGTCTAGTGACCTCTTTGACCCCTTACCCTTAGGGCCGCACTCAGACTCCTATCAGCCTACTGACATTGATGTTATCAAGGTCAACAAAGACCACCGCATTGCTAAATTCATTGGTTAATTCTTGACTCTCACCTTACCTAACCTTTCAGTAGCACAGTGAAGTTTTTATTCAAGTATCATTTTTCCTTTAAGCCTTTCCCTGACCACTCAATCTAGGATCATTAGCCTCACCCTCTGTACTTAGGCTATTAGGTCCATCTATATATTTCATGTATTGATCCTATATTTTCTCTCTCTCCTCCCAACCTAGAGCATGAGCCCCACGGGGGATACAATTTATGATGGTTGCGTTCATTGTTGTATCCCCACTGCCAGAATAATGCTGGGCAGGGTAAGTGAGCAATACATGTTTGTTGAATGAGTGAATGAATAAATGAATTAAAAATATCATTTGTGGGAACCTAAACCAACATGATCATTGTGGAAAGCAATATGGGAATGTATATAAAGTTTTTTCTTACTTGCTCATAAATTTTCACCCCAATAAATTCACTTTTAAGAATCTATCCTAAGTTAATAATCAGTGACAAAGAAGGTGCATAATCTCAGTCCCTTAGGTACTGTCACCACAGGCTATGAGAATGTGTCTACTAGCCACATAAAAGTGTTCATTTCTAGCCTGAGACTTGAGTGCAAACTGATGTGTATCTGTCGTCTCTACAGGTGCCACATATTTTTTTGTGTTATGCTGTGTGTATGTGTGTGTTTGGGAGTGTGTAATAGGATTTTCAGTTTTGGTGGAGGTGACATAGGGAACTTTATTCAAAGTATATGGGAATGTAAATTAACATAGTTTTATGCAAGCAATTTTTTTCATCTGTAACAAAAACCTAAAATATTTTCAAAGTGTTTAACTTGGAAATCCCACTTCTAAGCAACAATTATAAAAACAATACTCAAAACCACAGGCAACAATCTACATATCAAGATAGTTGTCATATCATTATTTATAATGGTTTAAATTTCAAAGAAACCCCAATGTTTATTCAAAAATTAAATGTTACATTTATTCAGTGGAGTGTTGGGTTTTCATTTAATAATCTCATGTTTCTGTAGACTAATTACCTCTTCGTAGATGAAAAAACACATTCTAAACAATGAGTCCAATTTTACATTAACCTTTCCCCAGCTACCAGTGAGGTGCTCTATTCTTCCAAGGAAGGTAGGGGCCGCAGTAGGATGAAGCCCTCACTCCACACAGCAACTAGCACTGCACGCCTGGTGGCAGGGGCCCAGCACTCGTGCACACCAAAGCCTCCATTTCAGAGCTCACTTGCATCTACTCCGCCCTTGTCCTGCACTATGGCCCTGAGGTGACAGTGATAAGGATGAGATCCAAGCTCTCATTAAAGCAGCTGGTGTAAATGTTGAGCCCTTCTGGCCAGGCTTGATGCAAAGACCGTGGCCAGTGTCAGCATCAGAGCCTCATCTGTGATGTAGGGGCTGGTGGGCCTGCCCCAGCAGCTGGCATCCCACCAGCAGGAGGTCCTGCCCCCTCCCCCACTGCTGCCCCAGTCAAGAAAGATGAGTCTGAGGAGTCTGATAATGACATGGGCTTTGGGCTTTTTGACTAAACCTCTTTTGTAACACATTCAATGAAAAGCTGAACTCTGACAAAAAAATATGTATGCAGAAGAATGGAATTCAATGAATAAACTAAAATGTTATCTATGGGATTTGTGATGAGTAATTTTTCTCACTATTTTATATAGTAATTATTCTAAACTTTGTTCTTCAGGAGCATGTATAAATTTGTGAAATTAAAAGAAAGTAAACAACACTCTGAGGAAAATATAAACCTTGATGGAAAACTTCATGGACTTTTAAGACAATTCTTCAAAAATTCTCATTTTGGTATTGTGGAATGTTAAATGGAATAAAAAAATAGGATAGGAATGTAAAAGTCAGGTTCTTGATTGAAAAATCTCAAGGTTCGCTTGCCTGCCATTTACACTGACATTAACTCTTTGTATTCTCCTGACTGCCCTGTGAGGCTGGCAGTTCAATTATTAGTATCTCCAGGTTTTACCAATGAGATAATTGAGGCCCAGAGAAAGGCGAAGTGACTTGACCAAAGTAACCCAGTTAGAAAATAACAAATAAAACCAAGATAAAAACTCACATCTTCTCTTCTAGTCACACTCTTTCTGCTACCCTCCCCCCACTCCCACTCCCATCACTCCAAACTATTGTTCTCAGAAATTCAAAAAGAGAAAACAATGACTGTATTCTCCTGAAAACCTTTTGAGTGCCCTCCTATTAGGGCTGGACAGCTCTGAAGTCATCGATTGCCCGTGCGCGGTGATGAGATTGTGCTACACAGAACTTGCCCATCGTTACCATGTGATTTTCAATTAAGACAGAAGTCAAAAGTATCCCAGTGTCATGGTCATAACCTGAAAGGTACAGACGAGCTACCCTCTGCATACAAATCAGGGAGGACTAATCATCTATCTGTGTGTGCAGAATGCAGTCATTCGAAAGAAATGGTCTCTCACACTTGCAGGGTAGCCATTTTATTTTTCATGCCATGGAGGTTGTTATTTGTGAATTAGGTCTTTAATTTGGTGTTGACTCTTGGAAGAACTTATTTCAGAATCTTCATCAAACAATCACTACAATGATACAGAGTGTGAAAGTGTATTGTGAAAACAGAACAGCTGAGAAGTACATTAGGAAGGCTGCTGTGGAAAGTATAAAAAGCTCTGGCCTTAAAGGTCAGGGATCAATACAGACAAGCTGATAGACCAGCTATCTAACCTTCAACAGATCATGTCTCCACAGCTTCATAATTCATAAAGTAGGGCTATTAATCTCTATCTCAGAAAGTAGTGAAGGTTAAAATGAAATGACACATGCTGAAGGGTCTAGCTCTGTCATAAGGCATAGACTTGCTCTATACATTTTGCTTTGTTTTGTTTCAATATAGTGATATAGAAATGATTTTATAGGATAGCATTGTCTGGGTATTTTAAGAGACCCCTGGAGTACCTTACTGTGAGTAAAAGGGATGTCATGAAAGAAATGTGAGTGGTGCCATGTCATATGGCCTTATGAACTGGCCACTGAGAAGGATGTGAAGGAGCCATATGAAAAATGCTGTTAACATGCCTGCTAATCAATATAGCAGTTGCTTAGGTGTTATAGTTGATCATAATGTAAAGGGTAAAAAGTAATCTTTCTTAGGTATGTTGTACAGGAGATGGAGACATGTCCATTCATCACACACACACACACACACACACACACACATACACACACACACACACACAGAGTAAAGCAAGTTGCAGCTATCAGGAAACAAATTGCCTTGGTGATTAATTTTGTTGACAATAATAGGTCTATTTTGTTAGTACAAGTGATGCACAGCAATATGTGAACTGCATACTTTAAGTTAAACAAGATCTGGATTGGTTTTTTTAAAGCATTTTATCTTGCATCTCTCTTGGCAAACTTTTTGGCCTATTTAAGATGGCTTATTTTTAGTGATATGTTTATTACAAGATATGGTTTTTATTCTCATTTTTTAGCCTCACAATTAATTGAATATAAATTCCGGTGTCTAAATATAGAAACTTCAGTTTCACCTCTTAAAATTCTTCACCAATTTAGTCATTATTTCACAAACTCTGTATTTTTATCTTGTTAGTGAAGTCTCCAGTCCCCAAGAACTCTGCTGCCTTTTACTTTCAAGTGATACACTTGACATGATTTAGTTTTAGTGGCTCCCTGGTTGTCATGAATGAAATGATTTGATGACCGTAATGTCAGGCTCAGCAATTGTTCATGAATTCCTCCCTCAGGACATTTAGAAACTCTTAACCAAAAATCGAAGATGACAAGTGATTACCAATTTCTCAGGTTGGATTAACTTTTAATATTAATGCTAATGTCATAGTGTATCAAGATGCGCCTTGTGCTTAAAATCTTAAAATGCGGAAACCTTTGCCAAGTTACCGAGCCGGTGATGTGCTGTGATAATTTGCTTATTTATCTTTGTTCTGAGCACTGTGCCTAGTGGATGCTTGGAACTATGTAACTTGGGTGTTTCTTTGCAGAGTACATGACTTGCGTTCTAGGTTCATTCCCTCATTCATTCATTCAGTAGATATCCCTCGGGTACCTGCTATATACTAGGAACAGTTCTCTGCACTGGGGATACATAAGAAATGAAACCCCATAGCTTTATGGGACCTTATATTCTGGTGAGGATGACGGGAAATAAATAAGTAAAATAAATAGCCTGTTAGGAAAGGTGTCCAAATCAGTGCTGCCAAACCTGGCCACATAAGGAAACTTGCCTCAAAATTTTATTTAATTGATGGTGATATATTTTAAAATCATCAAGTAAAACAAATATTTTCATGTTAAAATGCTACCATTTCTAACATGTTGAAACATGTCTATCCTAGTTAGTACCCAGGTGGCATGGCTTAGCGCTGGTCAATAAATGCAATATCTTGAGTATTTGTGTAGATAATCTCGGTTTTGGTCACTATCACTTTGTACACAGTATGTAATGAAATAGTGTCCTTTTCTGTGGCTTCTAATTGACCCTGAATTTCTCTAGAGTTGTTCTAAAAATATTTGAACACTGTAAGTCTCATTAGAATCATGAGACATAATCTTAAAAGCTAACCACTTTCCAGAACAATTTGTATTTGGATGTTTATTTAGAAAACAAAATTAATAAAATGATCCTATGACTTTATTATCATTGAATGAACTGCATTAAATGTCAATTTCATGCCAGCAGCACAATCCAATGATGACGATCCTGGGGCAGTGCTGTGCCTGGGCTCATCGGGAGCAATATAAACACAATCAATGCTCCAAGGGCTTGGGAAGATCAGTTTTAGGGAAGGTTGAGGAAGTATATGTTGTTTATAACAAGGCCCATAACAGGACCTTACCTTGATGCTTTTGGAATGTCTGGGTGGACATCAGAATAAATTACACGATTAGGATTTGATAAAAAGCTTTATTTACCGCTTAAGTTTGGACTTTATCCAGATGAATAATGTAGGATGTGAACAGATATTCCTTTCTATGTTTTTGCCATATCCTGCCTGGATATCATAATGGCTCAGTGAGTGTTTCAGAAACAAATACTGGCAGTTAGAAATACTGTGTTCCATAGGTCATTTGGGCTATTTGCGGGAGGTGTGAGTGCCTAGAAAAACTCCAGGTTTTAGTAAGAAGGGGGAAGGGTTAACAGGTGGCAGGTAAACAATAGAACCAGGTGCACATTCAAAGTAAAATTTAAACCATCACACATTTTGTTTGCATATGTTACTAATAGTTGCTTTGAAATACAATAAACTGACCTGCAGGGTCAGTGTAACAATGTAGTTGGCACAGTTTGGATGTGGTTATGTTCATTATGTTTGCTGGGGTTGTGAATAGGGCTCTGCTATTGCTAGCCTTTCCTTCAAAGCATGTACGTACCTCTACAAAAGAACTCGCATGAGGATGTGTGTGGTAAAATAACGTAGCAGCTGCGTTATTTAGGAAACATGAAAGGAAAGGCAGTCATCTAACTCAGAACTCAGAGGAAGCATGAAGCTTTTTTTAAAAAAAAAATCATACAACTTTATTTGTCCTCTGTAATTTAGAATTTTCAAACATTTTTTACCTTGGAAAAGTCTATGGAGAACACTTGGAACAGTGTATTCTAACTTCAGTGTGTTAAAAATATCATGTATTCCCTTGAGTATACTCATCAGTACCATTCCTGTTCTGTTGCTATTCATTATGTAAGTGACATAAGGCTTTAGCCACTGTATACATTTCTAATTTAAAAGACTATGCACAAAGCCAAGTTATGGTGATCTGTTGTGTTGAACATTTTCTGCTGTTCCCTTTCCTCTTCACATCTTTTTGAGGACTAAATTGGGATTCTTGCTGAGTTCATGTGACTGAGAACAGTCTTTAATTATTTGTTCTGAGTGTATCTTTCACACCTGAAGTGGTAATGAGTAGTTTGAGATTATAATGGTGTCACTGAGTGAATTATAGTTTCAGGACCAAGACAAAGGCTTGTTAAATTCTTAGACCACAAAGAACTAGTACTAATGAAGATATCCTCTCTTGAAAAATTTGATCCAATAGGCTATGTGTTTTTTCAGCTGTCCCTTCTAATGATGATCCTTGCATATTTTTTCTAAGACTTGGCATCAACCTTAGACTCTTTTCCATGGAAAGCCAGGGAGTCACTGTGTGCAAAGCAGAGTGTGTGCAAAGCAGAGTATGGCTGACAGACACACCTGTTGTGATTTCCTCTGGAAATGGTGGCTTCCTAGTTGTACAAACTGACATACTGCAAAGCACAAAAATGATAACGTCTCCCCACCCCTGACCGACTTCATACTTGTCACTTCTATAAGCGTTATGGTCTTTATTTATGTAGGATATTTAGTTTTACTTCTTGCTTTGTAATCTGTCTCAAACACACAGAGCTGTAAAACAAGGTTTCAGTGTATTTGTTGGTAATTTTTATTTCCATCTATTGAAGCCATTTGAGAAAACCAATGGTCTCTTACTAGCTCAAACTCAGAGCCCAGAAAATAATAGTTTATAACATTCCCAAGGTGTTTTTTATAGTCATTTCTTTCCCTGGTACTTAATTTTTTTTCCTTCTCTGGGTGACAGTTTATACTCCAGCATAGAACTGTAGGTGTCTGGCTTTTCTTTTTTGATTGAATATCACATACTGCATTCTAATGCTACGACATGTGTGTACTATAAATTTTCTTGTAAACTGAGGGCTTTAAGGTTAGGACTCTGTCAAGCTTATATTTTCAGAGCTCTTGAAATATTTTCCACTTAGCAACCTCTTTGCATTACTCACAAAGCTTTTAGGGGGCATGCCAGTCAAAAGGATGACTCTAACCAAAGAAAGAACAACCCAAAGGCTGATTTTTAGAATTAGTGTCAGTTTCAGAGGTGATTCAATTGCTCTACCAATTTGCACTGGAAAAGCGTGAGAAGGGCAAATATTTTGCTTCCCCTTATATAGTGTATAGTAAGGAGATAACTGCATATCAGATATCTAAAATTTGTCTATGTTATACAACTCAAAGTTAGAGTTTCCATTTTGAGCTAAAGTTTATAAAGGAACAAAATACAAGACATGGATTAGGGATCACAAAATGACAACCAGGTGGGTGAGTGTGGACATATGTGTACGTATCCAAACCTGGCATTGGGTAATTATGTTTCCTTACCTGACAAAAGATCAGGGTGAGAGCAGGGTTTTGAAAGATGAGTGCATACTTGTCTGTACCTGTGTTTGAGAACTGCTTGGATCACCTCCTACAATTGACATTGCTTGCCAGAATCCAGGAACACATACCACCGATCCTATCCTTACCAGGCAGGGCAACATTAACTCACAAAGTCTTCCTAGATGACCCTATGCACTCTCTGCTCGAGAAAGGACTATACCAAAAGATCAGTAAGAAAGGTGGTTAGAAAAAGAGATCTGAAAAAATTTCATAGAGGGCCTCAAACACCAAAAGTCACCAAAAAAGTTCAGGATTAGATTCAGTGAAATAGGAAGTGAGTGGTAAATCTAACCCCTTTTTGTCACCTCCAGCCTCACTGTCACTACTGCCATTATCCTAAGACAGTTGGATCTCCAGCCATCTCCTAATTATGAGCTCTGTCTTATCCTAGACTTATCTTGATCGAGTTCTGCCCTGAGGCAAATATTTCTCCCATCTTGGGAAGCCTAGAAATTAAAACTGATATATTACTAGGCTTGTCGTAGGTGACATAGCTGCTCATTGACAAGAAGCAGGCTGAGAGGCAGGCTGTGTTCACCTACATGCTGTGTGCTGTGCATGTGCCTCACACAGAAGGGAGAACTTTGAGGACCCTCAGCTAGATTCACCAGGGTGATGGTGGCTTTACAAGGAGCATTGAGACCTGACAATAACTCTGAGATGCCTGGCTGTGAATTAGACCTCGGACATGGTCCGGTGTTGTTCCCTGCACTTTCAGACTGCATCTTGGTTTTTCTCTTGACCCCTGTCCAATAAAGAGAGTCCTACAATGCAAGTTCCTAATTAATATCCTCCTTGAGTATTTTGTATAAGTAGCTCCCTCCCTTTATCCCAATCCCAAGTTACTATCCGAGAAACTTGTCAACGATGGCAGCTAATATTTACTGAACATCTTTGGCATGGCAGGGATAGTTCTAGTTAATTTATATGCGTTCTTTCATTTAACTGTCTTTGAGTTTCCCCAAAGGAGCTTTTTCAGATGACTCAGATCTAGTGAGAGACAGAATACAAAATTAGATCCAGGACTGTCTCTATAAACTTTTCATTTAGACCACAATAATCTCCAGTGTTCATAAGATGTGAAGTCTGTTTTAATTTTAACTAGTTTTTCTTATGTCAGGGTGAAGTCTTGCTGCTGAGCCTCTGTTGATATGGATAGACTTGGACCACCTATCTTCCTGGAATTTTGAGTATTAACCACAGCCTACTCATGTCTTGGGCTCTCAGTACCTCCTCTTAGATTTCAAGTCTCTATTAATCTCTGCTACTCCATACTTTCCTTTCCTTAATCATTGTTGGCCTTCAGTTGGCTTCTCTTGAAAGTCACATTTCCATATCTGCACTCACACACAGGTGACAGGCTACACATATGTCATTTGTGTCATGTGATTTATTTAGCATTCCAATGAAAAACCAATGGATGCATCTGTAATATTGTTTATATTCTAATTCAGAAAAATACCTAGTGTGATTTTTTTTTGTAGGTAAGTTACCATCAAATAAGAAATTCTAAGACAGAATTTTGTTTCATTTATTTTATTTTTTTAAAAGTAAGTCATGGGAATGTAATATACACCATAAGGAATACAGTCAATAATATAATAACTATGGTGATATATGGTTACTAAACTTATTATAGTGATCACTTTATAAAATATATAAATGCCAAATCACCATGATGCATGTCTGAAACTAACATAATGTTGTATGTCAACTATAATAAAAGAAAAAAAAGAATTTTAAATGAGACTGCATCTCCACCTTCCTATTTCTGACTCCAAAAGTATTTATCTTAATTTGCTATTTCTATTTTAACTAATATAGGTATTTACTTTATCTACAATCATCTCCATTTTTTCATTTGTAAAAAAAAATAAATGTGATTAAGAAAAATGAATATCCAGCTGTTCCCATATATGCATCTTTCTTATTTAGGGCACTGTTATTACCTTGGTGAGATGATCCAATGCCAACAGTTATCATCCTCTTGACTGTCCTGTCATACTGGGAGTAGAGTGCCATGGTACTCTTGAAATATCTCACATTCCTTACATCCTTCTTTTGGTGGAGAGAGCAGAATTTCTCAAAATATATTTCATAGACCACTAGTACATTGAGAGGCATCCTGGAAAATAATATGTCATGGTCATATATGCAGTAATTCCTGTATAGTATATCCACATATATTAAGATATCAGATTTTTGATGTACTTTAATATAACAAAGACTGCAGAGATGAAAGAAATCTTTGAACTGTTTACTTATTTGACCACAAAATCCTCTCCTCATATAGTAAAATGAACATCCTGTGGAACTGGGTTTGCATAAACCATACTTTGGTAAATGCTATCCTAGGAACTTTATAGTAGTTGGAGAACTGGAAAGTTTGCCTAGGCTCTGGGCTCTTCTAATTGGCTGGGACAAGAGGAGGGAAAAGGACTGTAGGAGATGGATGAGATACAATCATCAAGCTACTCAAAGAGGAAACTGTATTAAGTATGAAACTTTCTATTATAATTTATTTTTTCTCTTCTTTTTTTAATTGTTGTTCAAGTACAATTGTCTCCACTTTCCCGCTATCACTTTCCCCTGCCCTACACACCTCCACCTCCCTCCCTCAGTCCTACCCCTCTTCAGCTTTGTCCATGGGTACTTTATACACGTTCCTTGATGAGCCTTCCTCTTTCCCTCATTATCTGCCCCCTTCCCTGGTTACTGTCTGTTCTCTATTATAATTTAACAGATCAGAAAGACTATGTGGAGCCCATGTCAGTAAAGCAAAATGGTAACTGAAAAACTAATCTTTATTGGAGGTTAAATTACTTCCCGAAAGTCTTGGTATGATGCTTTTGTGCTGGAGTAATCACAAGATTGCATGGAAGCCTGCTCATTTGCAAGGAGAGTGCACTGACCCATCATAGCCTCAGGCCCATCCTGTCCGACCTTAGTCTTCCACTTTGTTATTATGACTCCCTCAGGCTTTTGGGTATCACTTATGTCAAAGAAGCAATGTTGCTCTAAGTCATACCCCAAAACTTTGAAGGATTTTAGACAGAAATACATTTCAGTTTATAGAGACAGAATTGATAAAACATTAGGAAAAGAAGGCTCATAACTACTGAGCAATTCAATTTTGCCCCTTCATTTACTTCTTTATAGATTTCCTCTGAATTAATTTTGTGATGATTCTCAAAATAGTATTGGTTGTTTGTTCTAGTGTATTTAACAGTCAACATTTAGTACGTTTTATTGAACATCTAGTACTTATCTTGCAGAGAGATACAAATGTAATGAAGACACAAGGTGTACCCTGCTCTCTGGAAATACATGGTCCTCTAGGAAGATGGGCATATATATCAATGATCCTTATGTTAATGCAGCACTTGTGTGCAAGGTGTAAGTCACATATAAGAGGCAGTACTTAACTTTGTCTAGCATTTGTAATATTTAAAAGCCTGATTGTAAAGGACGAGTAGGAATAATTCAGGTGAACAATGGAGAGAGAGGGAGAGAGAGAGAGAGACAGACAGACAGACAGACACTCCATGCAGCTGAAACAGAGGTGGAGGCATTGCTATATGGAAAAGCAAGGATGTTAGGGGATCAGCACGCACCATTCTATTGCCAAAGCCTCAGGAATGCTGATCGGAGTGGAAGTGGGTAAAGCTGGAGCCTGACTGTGGAGGCCCTGCCTCCTAGGTAAAGTACTTTCCCTTTTATGTTGTAGGTGATGGTGGGGATTCTGATGGGTTTTAAACTTGAAGGATTTGTCTTTTCAAAGGAGCACTCTGGCAGCTGTTGGACTTGGTTGGAGAGTTGCAGAGCTATCTCAGGCTCTAGAATACCCCTTAACGCTAAACCTGTCCTGATCTTTGACACTCACTAACCCTCACCAAAAATTATAATTTAAAAAGCTACTTTCTGATTCGTCTATGCTATACTCAAATAAAATTGCTTTGTTTTCCAGGCACTCCATACACCCCCATGGAATGACTATAGCAGAAGAGAGATGATTTTTCTACACTTCAATCAAACTTTCAAGTCTGTGATATTAACTTTGCTTTCTGTTATGGCATATCTACTTGCCCTCTATGAAATTGATTCATTAGCATAACTGAGATGGTTATTTGACACACAAGTGATAACCAGATAAGACGTGACAAAATACTTTCCACAGGATTTAGGGTCCTTTTCCCAAATGTCCTCAGTTTCACTTTCAGACTCTTATTAAACTTGGATGCTACACCATGCATGAAGGATAATATGCCTTGCTGTTAGTAAAATGAGTGCTGTTTCCGTGGTAATCACCTTAGATTGGCTCAGAACAGCGTACCCACTTCTGTGGCTGCATGGAGAGAACACTGTTGCTTTGTATGACAATGTCAATGGAATATGCCGTTCTATTAATCTCCAGCCATGGGATACAGAATTTCCTACATAATGTGGTGATCAGCCATTTCTGTTATGATTTTATGGAAAAGGCCAACTGGCTAATGTTTTAATTATTGAGGAGATATTTTCTCAGTTATAGCACAGAATTCACTTAGGATGATGTCTGCACATCTCAAGGACGGCTGGATCACCTTTGAGGGTGTTGGAATGTCTGCCTGAGATTTGGGGAGATAACTATTTTTTTTACATGATTTATTTATTTGTATTATAAAAATCTTTATTGAGGAAATGTAGAAAGCAGAAAAGTATTTTAAAATTATTTATAACTTCCCCGCTGAGGGAAAATCACTACTAAAATGTTTAATACTATTTTCTACCCATATCTATATTTACTTCTGTACCAATATCCATACCTTATCTATGGTCAAGTCTGATAAAATAAGAACAGTGACAGCTAACTTTTACTGAGCCCCCAGTATGTCTAAAGTATTGCTCTAAAATCTCTCCTGTATTCTCTCATAGATTCTTTCCCAAACTATATTTGTTAATTATCATTAATTATCCACATTTTACACAAGAGAAGCTCAGAAATCAAAAGAAGTGACTCATCTACAGCCACACACTTTCAAACACAAGCCATTAAGAAACATGCTATATTTCTGTATAAATAAAAATAAATAAATAAATAAGCACATACACACTGCCATATACAACAGTGGAGCCTTTAAAATATATATATGTTTATATCTGATGGCAATATTACTCTTTCTAGTTTCATTCTGATTTTCTCTTGATTTCTCATGTCTAGTCGTAAAAAGTTGCATCTCCTTAAAAATTCTATATTTTGATTTAGTGACATAGAAATGTGCTTGGCTTGCACATCAGGGATTAAATTATATCACCTAATTAATTTTTTTAAAATGGAAATTTGTTCAAAGTAAGTTTTCATTATGTACAACATTTTCGTTATTATATAAACCTGAGAAAAAAATTTTAATTCCTTTTAGGAACATTTAATTAACATCCTTATAACAGACTGTCGTTATGTAGTAGAACACTAATCATAAACTCTAGACATTCATATCAGCATTGATTTTTATTTTTTACGTAACAGTTTTTAGTTTCACTTTTTATTTTCACTGAGGCATAACCAGAGTTTTGAAAAATGTAAGTACCCACGTCCCCATATGCCAATCATACATAAAATTTCCATCTAGCAAGAAGTTTCTTTTGTGCCCTTTCTCAGGCAATGTCCTGAACAACCCCCAGTAGTTCACCCAGTGTCCTCATGTCAATTACCGTGGATTACTTTTGTCTGCTCCACCATGCAATCACATTGTACACATTGTTTGTGTATGGAACAGGCTCGTGTTATATTAAGGGGTCAGTAAATGCTATAACAAGAGTCATGATCTATGGATCTTAGGCCAAATCGAACCAGTCACCTGTTTTTATAAGTATAGTTTTATTGAAACACAGGCACTTATTCGTTTACCTATTGTTTATAGCATCTTTTACATTTCAATGGCAGAGTTGAGTATTTGTGACAGTACTCATGTGCCTCTCAATGTCTAAAATAGTTACAGCCTTTACAGTAAAGGTTGCAACCCCCTGAAATATGTGTAGTATTGCTGCAGTCACCGCAGTGCTGAGGGAAGTGGAGATGGGCAAAGCTGGAGCCTGATGAAGGGGCCCTCATCTGTGAGGAGAAGTTTTTGCTTTAGCCCGCAGGTGACTGGATGCTTCTGATGAATTTTAAGCCAAAAGACTGTGCCACTTTCACTCGGCATAATGTTTTTGAGGTTCATTTATGTTGGTTCTTGTGTCAGTAGTTTATTCCTTTTTACTGGTCCATCGTATGAATATATCAGTCTTTGTTTATGGACATTTGGATTACTTCTATTTTTTAAATTATTATTGCATTGGCCAAAAATTTCATTTGCTTTTTCCCCATCTGATGGCTCTGGTAGCACTTAGTTATCTTTAACTTAATTCAAAACAATTTTGTTAGATTGTAGTGTGACAGCTATCATATCAGCATGTATTAAAAAAATCAAAATTGGTGAATTTTTGTGTAACCATTTTAATATTGAAAATATCCAACATTTTTGGCATAGTATACTTTATTATTTCGAGAAAGGTAAAAACAACTGAAATGCAAAAAATGATTTGTGCAGTGCATGGAGAAGGTGCTGTGACTGCTCAAACAAGGCAAAAGTGGTTTGTGAAATCTGTGCTCGAGATTTCTCGCCTGATGGTACTCCACGGTCAGGTACATCAGTTGAAGCTGAAAGTGATCAAATTGAGACATTAATTGAGGACAATTAATGTTCTACCAGATGGTAGATAGCGGGTATACTCAAAATATCCAAATCAATAAAGTTATTGGTAAAAATGAAAAATGTATCTTTTAGTTTATGGGAAAAAAATACGGGCTTTTTGGCCAACCTAATATGAATAACCCTACTATGAACATTCTTGTACTAGCAGTTCTGTGGACAATATATTTTCTATTTCAGAAAACACCCAGGTATGGAATTGCCAGATCATAAGGTAAGTATGTGTTTAACTTACAGGACATTTTCTAATCATTTTCTAAACTGCTTGTATGATTTTACACCTCCATGCATAACAATTCCACATATTAGCTAAAATATGATGGTAGCATAGGTTTATAATTTTATCTCTCCTAGTATCTTGTTAGAGTTTTACCTTCTTTGATAACTTACATTCCTTGATATCTAATGATGTTGAACACTTTTTAATGCATTCATTGGCCATTTGTGCATATTCTTTTGTGAAGCACCTGCTCATGTCTTGTATTCATTTCAAATTAAATTGTTTGACTTTTTATTATTGAGTCACAAAAGTTCTTTATATAGTGTATAGATACTATAAGGAAAAAAAACACCTTTTTTCCAGATATATTATCACTAATATTTTCTCCCAGCCTGTAGCTATTAATTCAGCTTTTAAATGGTGTCTTTTGAAGAGGATCTGTTACTTTTGTGAAGTCTAATTTATCAGTATTTTTCTTTATTATTGCTTTGTTGGTTCTAAGAAATTCTTACCTCCAGGTTATGAAATATTTTTCTAATTAGGTTTTTTAGGAGCTTTATAGTTTTAGCATTGACATTTAGGCCTATAGTCCATATTTCACCAATTTTTGTTGAAGAGATTTTTCTATCCCCATTAAACTACTTTGGTGTATTTGTTGAAAAAATCATATAAACATGTGCTTATTTCTGTTTTACTGAGCCCTTTGTCTGTCCTTACGTCACTATTACACTATTGCTGTAACTTATTGGGAGCCTTTACATATTGTAAATCTTCCAACTTTTTTCTTTCTTAAAATTATTTTTGCTGTTCTGGTGCTTCTTTATTTTCATTTAAGTTTTAAAATCAACTTGTCAATATCTACAAACAAGTCTTCTAAGACTTTGACTAGACAGTATTGAGTTTATATATGTTTGGGGATAATTGATAATAATATTATAAATGTTATTGGTAAAAATACTGAATCTTCTGTTTCATAAACATGGTATATATTTAATTAAGGTCTTTAATTTTTATTAGCAATATTTTATTATGGTCAGGCAGAATTTTAATATATTTTTATTATTTTTGTCCCTAATTATTATATGCTTTTTATTATATTCATTTTTATGATATATAGGAATATGATTTATTTTTATTTATTGACATTTTCTTATGCTGATTTTTAAAGTTTACTTAGTTCTAGTAGTTCTTTTTATTTTTAAATTTTCTTAGTATTCTATTGAGATCACCAAATAATTATTCATTTTTGTTAATGTGGAGCCTCAAATTAGATTAATTTCCAAATGTTAAGCTAGTCTTGCATCTTGGGATACAACTCATTCAGTCATGATTCTTCCAATATACTGATAAATTCAAATCACTAATATTTTGTTAAGGATTTTGGCTATGTGAGGGATATTTCTTTTTTTTTTTTGTATATTTTATTGAGCATGCTATTATAGTTGTCTCATTTTTCCCCCCTTTATCCCCTCCATCCTGTACCCCATCCCAACATCCCCACACCTCTTAGTCCATGTCCATAGGCTGCACACACCAGTTCTTTGGCTTCTTAATTCCCCACACTACTCCCAGCCTCTCCCATCCACTATTTTTTTTTTTTTTTGGTCAACATTTTCCCACCACCACTTTCCCAGCCCCACCCACCCCTACCTCCCACCCTCCATCCTTCCCCCATTTGGCTTTGCCTATGGGTCCTTTATGCATGTTCCTTGATGACCCTTCCCCCTCCCTTTCCCCTCTCTCCTCCCTGTCATCTCCCTCTCTCCTCCCTGTTGGTTACTATCAGTTTGTTTTTTATTTCAATGTTGCTGGTTATATTTTGCTTTCTTGCTTATTTTGTTGATTAGATTCCACTTATAGGTGAGATCATATGGTATTTGTCTTTCATCACCTGGCTTATTTCTTGGCCTGTAATATCCTTTTACCAGTTTAGGTATGAAAGTTAGTTTGCCTCTCAAAATAATTTGGGAAATGTCCTTTAGTCCTCTATTTTGTGAAACATTTTGTGTAATGTTGGCAGTATATTTTCCTTAAGTTTTTGCTAGAATTCACATCTGGTCCTGATTTTCTTTGAAGCAAGTGTTTTTTAATCTACAAATAAGTGCTGTTAGCCACAATATGGTTTATACAGGGCTATTCTGATTTTCTATTCATTTTGCATACGTTTTTGTGAGTTGTATCTCTCAAGGAATTTATTTCATTTAAATTTACAAATTTATTGGCATATAGTTTTTATAATATTGTTTTATTATACCCTTAATTACCACAGGATCTACAACTTTGTCTCTTCATCTATTCTTGATATGGGTAGTCTGTCTTTATTTTTTTCTTGATAGGTATTTACCAATTATTGATGTTGTCAAAGAACCTACTTCAGATTTCACTGATTTTCTATACTGATTGTATTTTTCTTTTATTAACTTCTATTCATATCTTTATTATTTCTTTCATTCTACTGACTTAATTTGCTCTACTTTTCTTCATTGTTAAGGTGGACATTTTTAAAGATCACTGATTTTAAACTTTTCTTTCTTGCTAATATAAACATTGAAAGTTGTAAAGTTTCCTGTGCACATTGCTTTAGTTGCATATCACACATTTTGATATGTGGTGGTATCATTATTATTTCATTTAAACTATTTTCTAATTCTGCTTGCGATTGCCTCTTTGACTCAGGTGTTACTTATGAGTACACTGTTAAAAACATACCATAGCTGTTAGTACTTATTTATGATGGAAAGTCCATGATACCAATTACTCTATCATTACCAAAACTGAATGTCAAGCCAAAAATCTTTTCAAAAATCCACTTTTTGAGACCATGATATCTTCCTTATAAAGCAATATTCAATCATTTTCTCAATTCTTTGATGAAACTTTTCAGATGATCTAAATTTGTACCAGCATAGTTGAAAGCTTTTGTGTTGCTCTAAGACTAACTGTATAGATGTGTCTTGAGCACAAGGAAAGCATTTTTAAAAATGGGAGGCTGTGCAGAGACAATACAACATAGTCTCTAAGAAGATACAGTTTCTAGCATATTTTTTGGTTGTCCTTTGGTTCCCTTCAAATCCTCTATAGCATGATATGATACTGCCTGAAATTTCATCAAGATACCATGTAAGTGACTATTGCTCAGCCCATTATTCAACTTCAGATGACAGTGATTTTCTTTATGCCCTTTAAATGTCAAAGGACTTCTACCATTGCCTAATTCATCAGTGACCTACCTTTTACTCTCGTATTTCTTGTACTATTTCCTTAATCTTCTGCAAACTTAAAATCAGCCTAATGTATTCTTCCATTGTTTTCTTTGTGATAGGTTCAGTGTTATCACTTACATTCCTTCTGCCAACCGTCAAGGGAAAAATTTTTAACTTGAACACAAAATAAGAACAAAGAGTGGAAGCGGTTATAAACAATACAGGTTTCAGAGCACCCAATTCTTAGACCAGAATGTCCATTTATTGAAAGAAATTGATACGATACACTTGTCACTTGTTGCCTTGATGCATATGATGACATGTGGACTATAGGAACAATATGGAGGAAATATTTTATAATTACTGTTTTTTATGCATGCATATACAACATACATATATACACATACATGTGGTTCATTTTTTTAAAGAAAATATTTCATAGAAAAATAGCATTGTAATGAATTAGTGACAGTAACCATAGTGTTTGTTTAATTTTAAAAGGTCAAATAGATTTGGGAGCATTTTCTTTTCTTTGTTTTTAGTCTGTATTATTTATATGCTAACTGAAGCCCTCTGTGCTTTGGTCATGAGTTTTCCAGCTCTGAAGCACAGTTTTTCAGGTGAAGATGGTGTAATTCAGAGAACACTAAAACAGGTCTTATCTGCAAAGTCTTAACGTATTTGACTCTTACTTTGGCATCTCATTTGAAGTATCTGTTTAATTCAGTTGTGGAATTTGTCACCACGGTTTCTAGTAAATATCAATAGCCGATTCTTCTCTGACTGAAAATGAGGGATGGAATGTCAATAGGAGTATTTTGGCTATCAGGTCTTTCTGGCTAGTGGGCTTCACTGGTTTCAGCATGGTGCTAATGAGGGCAAGGTCAGGGGTTAGAGCCCCTGTGCGGCTTAATTAGCTTCATACTGAGGCAAAGCTCTGTTCAGAGCCTGAGAGAGCTCTCTAACTTTTGTTAGCTGTATCATCAGTGCACACAAGTTACAAGGGGCAAAAGAGCTCATCACTATCAACAGAAATGCATAATAATTTATGAATAACCTGTCACTTGCAACTGCATATTATTTGATCATGAAATTGCTATTCTTCAGAAGACAGATCTCCATAAGGAATTTTTCTTTCTGTAGTTAAAGAGACAAAAATATGTCATACCTCAAAGAAGACTTCACTTGAGTTCTCTGTTAACTTCAAATGCCTTTGGAAGATTCCAGTAAAATTACCTGAGTAGTCATCAGGACATTGGAGGAGAAATAAAATGTGTTCTGCTCAGTTTTAAATTATCTTACCCATATGAACACTATCTTTTTTTTTAACTTGCTGTTGCTTAAGGTGGCTTTGCTTTTATTTTTGTTATTTTTGTTATTATATTTTCTCTATGTTTTGTTTTTATAAGCATGAAAATTATCAAATACTCAGAGTTTTAACACTTTATCCACATCTTTGTCAACTAATTATTATTTAACTAATAATTACTGATGAAACTTGCTAAACATTGCAGTTGCTTTGGTGAACTTATGGAGATACAGTACCTTCACTCAAGCAGGTTACAGTCAAGGTGGGGGAAGAGGCTAAACCATAAGCGGTATACAATCAGATAAAAAATTACAGATTGTGTCAGCTAAGTGACCTCAACTAGACATGGAAATGGAGCACAGAGGGTTGGGTGGAGTAGGGTGCATTGGATTCAGAGGGCCTATTTTAGGTAGAGGTGAAAGAAAATGTCTCTCCAAGAAGAAGCAATTTCAGCTGAGATATGGCTAACAAGAGAAAAGAAGAGAGCACTTCCGTCAGAGAAACTGACATGTGTGAATGTGGGAGGGAGACATGTTTGGAGCACCCTTGATGGGAGTAAGGAATGGTCTGTGAGATTGCAGAGATCTATAATTACAGACCAGGCAGGGCCATGACAATTTTTTTTTTGTTTTTGAAAACTTACTTTCTAAGTGCAATAGAAACCCTTTGAGGGGTTTTAGTCAGATGCTTGCACGATTCAGTGCACTTTTCATAGTAGCCAGTGCACTGGCTACTATGCGGAAAGCGGACTGCAGAGGATCAAGAATAAAAGCAGGAAGAGTATTTTGAAGCTAATTAAAAAACAATGGGACAAAGATTAGGGTTTAATATATATTTTGGATAACCGATAACATTTGCTGGTGGATTATGGGAAAGTGGAGGGAATCCAGGTGGTTCCTAGCTGTGGAGGCCTGTGTGTGTTGTGGTGGCATTTTGGGACTTTGGGGATACTTGAGATAAGGCAGATTTGAAGGAACAGGACAGGAAAGCAGGGATTCAGTTTTGAGCAAATAGTTTTCAAATTAGAATCTTTATTACAATATGAAAATTAAGCTTTTAAAATAATTTGATATACTAACTTTGATTATTGAATAAAATCATTATTTTTAGGACTATCTAGTAATTGTGTTAATGTTTTAATATGTCTACTGACTTTTATAATGACTTTTGAGTAACCTTACATTGTCTTATATTGAAAACTCTTGCTTTATTTTTCAAAGCACCAATTCTATGCTCCTAACAAAAATTTCCTTTGTAAATATAGGCTTTTTTTTTTTTTCACAGACTAGTGGTATGATTTTTTTTAAGGTAACTAATATTTGATAATGAGTAACATGGGGGCAGTAGAGTGGAAAGTTGCCAGATATATTGCAGCTAGATATAAGGATGAATTATTCAAATGAGAAAGCCAACTTTATTGAGTGCTTGAATTTTAGATTACCCTCCTGGGCTAAATTTTATATAAGCAAATTAAGAAATCAGCATTGCTTTCATGCACAGAGTATTTTAACTTAGAATTTATTGCAGATAATGCTTTTAAAAGACAAGTTCAATATTCTCACACACTGTATTAATGTTATTCTCACATACCACACCATATTTATCACATTAGCTAGATTATGAAAGAAAATATAATAGTAAAACATCGATAATTAAAATACTAATTATTTTAATACCTGATGAATTGAAGATGGTCTATTTCATTTTAATAAAATAATTTGCAATAGTTTTTCCCTTTTTAACATTTTAAAACAACAATTTTTCAAAGGTAGGCATTTTTTTATATTTTGAAATCCATCTTTCTCAAGCTCTCTGATGGGGTTTTGCTATGCCTGTTCAAGGAGTAGGTTGTAAGGGAGGAACATTGAACCATACCTGAGGACCTTTGTTCTAGCTCTGACCTGTAGTTACAGAACTTTTTGATCCTGGGTATGTCATGGAACTTCTTTCAGTCCCAGCTTCCTCATTTGAAAAAAGGGAATGATGTCTCAGGATGCATTAATCTCCAAAATTATACAGATTCATGATATTATATGCCATGTACTGTTACATTGGGTCAAGCATATCAAATTAGTTAGAAGACTAGATGTCTTTGCATACACAAAAGAAAATATTTTAATGACTGAAAAGTGAACCATCATGTGAAAGTAGATATTGCTTAAAGTGATTTTTACCATTTAACATAAAGGAATAATGACTAATTGTTGAACCTAATGTTATTTATAAGGAATCAGAAAAATATCTATAACATAAAAGGAACAGAGATCTGTGGTCATTTCCACTGATTTATATTAGGAATGCACTTAAATAAGCTTTGAAGTAACATTCCCAGTTTACATAGTATTTTTTTTGTTAGGTGAGAAACTCATAAAAGTAAAAAACACATTATTCTGCATCTTTTGTCCCTGCCATTAGCAGGTGTAATTTTAACATTAAAGGTAAAGTAGCCCTTTAATGCACAGTTTTTCTCACTTGAATCTTTTGAAAGCCTTAGGATTATCAGCTAAATAAGAAAATATGCTAACTTAACTTCAAGGATATAGGCTTAGTAAAAGGGTAGAAAGGAAGTAGGGACATGGGCTGATGTCTTTTTATAAAAGAAAATTAATTTATTTAATTTATATAATTGCTTAAATTGATTAACTTAGCAGGATTGTCCTATATATTTTCCAGTGGAAGAGTTTATTCTCTTTATAAATAATTATTTACAAGTCACAATCTAAGATATGACTTGACTAGGCTCTTAGAATAATATGTATAAATCTATGTTCCTCTTATTTAATATAGCAAATTCATTTTGGCACTCTCTTAAGAAGTCAAGGCTTCGCACATTCATTCTCTGAGAGACAAGGGGACAGTGATGGTCTGCATAAGTGGACTTGGCAGTACAGATCAGCTTTTGTCACAGTTGCAAGGAATGAATGTGCAATCACTCTGAATGCTGCCCCCTGAACTAGTCTTGCTCCTGGCAAGATAGTACAGAGCTCTTGTCAGTTACAGTGATAGTTACGATAGCCGATGCTCAAAAGAGTAAGGTGGAATGCCTAGGTGGCTTCTAACTAGCAGCTTCACACACATTTAATAATGGCCACAGTCTTGTCTGATTTGGTATAATTTAGCTGAAGAGGGTGGTGAATATTTCAGATGTTTCCACCTTTTCCTTAGGTTGAGCGCTGGTACCATTTAAGGTGCTGTGAGTCTAGGGAGGGGGCATGCAACCCCCCCCAAATTATCTTCTGGAAGGTGGGCCCCTTAGAGTACAGGTTTCCTCCACTAGGTGAGGGCTCTAGGAACCCATCTGTATCAGTGTACCAGCTGGCATTATTGTGAGAAGCTGTGTTTGCCTTCAGTGAATTTTTTTCGAAGACTCTTTCAACATGTTTGCCTGTTTCTCAGTGGGTGATGTACAAGCGCCCCTGCCCACACCACGCTGAATGTTCAGCAGATTTTGACCAAAAAGGCATGACCCTTATGCTCCACACTCCCTATCCACCCAATTTTGGAACATGTTTTCTGTTTATCTCACATCCATAAATTGAGTACCTCCTTCTTGACTATTCACTGATAACACATTGTGGCCATATCTTTTACAGTTTGAGATGAGACCGCAAAACTAGTATGAATTTCTCTTTCTTCACAATATAACAGACACAAGATTCATTCTTACTAAAGATCTTAGCAACTTCAGCATATAATTTTTTTCTTTCTTTATTAACTTGAAAACTTTCAACATTTCACTGACAGGAAGCACATTTTATGGTTTCTTGTTGGCACACCTGAATTGCCAGCATCACTAACTATTCTTGCACTTCGGGGGGCCATTATTCAGCGAAATAAGGGTCACTGGAACACAAATGCTGAGAAACCACTATAGCTGATCTGATAACCATGACAGCTACTGAGTAACTAGTGGGTGGGTAGCACACACAGCGTGGACACAATGGACAAAGGGATGATTCACAAAACCAGCAGAACAGAGCAAGGGATTTCATCTTGAAGCTTCTCAGAACCGCAGGCAATTTCAAACATGAGTTGCTTATTTATGGAATTTTTATTGAATATTTTGAGCCGTGTTAAGTGTAGGTAGCTGAGGCAGTGGAAAATAAAATCACATATAAGGAAAGACTACTGCAAATATAATTTACAAATGATTAGAAACCTGAAAATGCAAAAAGGTTTGGCAAATTGTATACAAAAGAAAGAACTCAATGAAAAAATTATCAATTGACAGAGATGAAACCCAAATAATCAATAAACATGTAAACATATTTAATTTCAATGGTAGTCAAGATAATACAAAATTAAACCTTGTGGCAGGCAAAATAATGACCCCAAAGATGTCCCCAGAAATTGTGAATATGATAGTTTATAAGAAAAATGCGAATTAAGGTTGCAGATGGAATTAATTTTGCTAATCAACTGATCTTGAGATGGGGAGCTTATCCTGGATTATCTGGGTGGGTTGTAGGTAATCACAAGGGTCCGTGTAAGTGGAAGAGGATGGCAGAAGAGCCAGAGCCAGAGATAAGTCTGAAGACGGCACACAGCTGTCTTGAAGGTGGAGGCTGAGGCAGCCAGTAGGAGCTAGAAGCAAATAAATTGATTCTTCTATGGAACCCCTTGATGGATAGAAAGCAGCCCAACTGACTGAGGTAAGGTGAGACCCAGTTTGGACATCGGATCTCCAGAGCTAGAAGCTAATATACTTGTGTTGCTATTAAGCCACCACACTGGTGGTAATTTGTTATAGCAGTAATAGAAAACTAATACAAACCCCAATGCAATACTATGACATGCCCCAAGAATGGCGAACATTTAAATATCTGGCCGTGTCATATGTTAAGAATGTGGAAAAATGGGGGGTGTCATACAAGGCAGGTGTTAACGATAAATTAGCACATCTTCTTTATAAAGCAATTTTGCAATGTTTAATGTTTATACTCTTAGAATCAGTTATTTATTTCTAGGTCCATTTTAGAGAAATTATGACATGTAAGGTCAAAGAGACACATAGAAGAACTGCTTAAGAAAACTGCTATCTTAAGAGAGTTTCTGTCTATTTTCAGTATCTCTTCAATTAAAATTTAGAATTGACATAAATTTCTGTCAGTTGGAGAATGGATAAATAATGTATACTTATCTGATGGAATAGTATACAGTGGGTAAATGAACTAGAGCTACTTATATTAACAAGGCTAAATCACAAAAATATACATTTGAGTAAAAAAGGCAAGTTTCAGAAGAGTCATGTGCTAAAATCTGGATTTTGATGACATCTGATAGAATTTGGGAATTAGGGGATTTCAATTCTGTGACAGGATGTGGATGTCTCTCACCTTACTCTCCATGCTTTTTAATATGCCTAAAATAGTTCATAATTAAAACACATTGAAGATAATTTGGCTAATTACTTCTTATAAATATCTTCTACCCAAATAATATCAAAAAAGTAATACCATAACATACATAAACTATATATATAATAATTTTATTTAGGGAAAATCAACAGGGTACATATGAGGTGCAAGGCCTACTTATGATTAACAAATATAATAACAATTACCATAGCTGAATTTACAAATACCTTCTATCCTAACTTTATGGTTAGAGAAGGGGACATCCTTATAAAAATAGCACTAATTGTCTGTCCATTGAACTTCAAATGAAGCAGACTATAAATAAATAAATTCAAACTGACATGAGATATTTTATTATCAATGTAGTATGATTTTTACCTTACCTGTTGGTATACTTGAATTTTTTTTTACTTCTCTATCCAAACTTTTATTATTTTATTTTATTTTAATTTAATTTTATTTTATTTTATTTTATTTTGTTATTGTTTATGCTATTACAGTTATCCCAATTTTTCCCCCTTTGCCCACCTCTGCCCAGCCCACCTCCCACTTCCAAAGCCAATTCCCACACCATTGTCCATGTCTATAAGGCCTTCATATATTTTTTTTGACTAATCCCTTCACCTTCTTTCAACCTTGAATTTTTTTTAATCAAATGATACTTGCTTCAGACCCACTCACCAGGTGGAAAGAAATTCAATTTCTGTCTTACTGTCAACATCTCTCCTTTCGAGAGTCATTCTAGAGCATTTGATGTGTGTCCCCTGTTTTCTTGCTGTGTTAATTACTTCTGGGTGCTTATTGTCCAAGTGCAGTGGCCTGGTTCCACTGCTTCCAAATCAAGTGTGAACATGACGGGCTTGGTCCAACCAATGAGCCAAGGACCTTGTCTTCCCAAGTTTACCACGTGGCATTTCCTTCTTTGCATCCTATACATTTCCCAGAGCGTGTCAAGGGAACAAGGTAGCGCTCTCCACCATTTGAAGGACCCATCAAAATATTCCCCCTCAGTCTTGCATAATAATATTTTTCACTTGGGCCTTTGCTTTTACCTCAACCTAATCCCTAAATAATTCCCTCAACCCATTCACCCTACTTCAGTGACTCTCAAAATACAGATAATTAGACTTTCATTTTTGAGGCTATGGGATTCTGGTATCAGTCAGGTTCATGATTTTATTTTTTTAACCATACAGAGGAAAAAGAATACATAATTTATTTGGCCATATTTCTGGTATAGTTCTCAGTAAACACTGTGGTGAATTATACTTTTCAGAAGTTTAATCTATCTGAATTTTGCCTACATTCATACAGGTTTGCCTAAGTAATTTTAACATTATATGTGCTCCTAAACATGCCATACCTGATGCCAGAGAGCTTCACTGGTCCCCTGGAGGGACGACTGTAAAGGAATTGAGGTGTGAAAAGACAGCAGTTTTGCTCTGAATCACTCTCAAACGCATGGAGGATGGAGCTAAACCTGCTAATCCTGCAGAGGGTTATTTTCACTGTTCAGAGACTCCTCTGGAGAATGCAACCTCCCAAGAATTACAAGGATGATCTATAAAAGCATTGGAGTAATCTTACAGCTCACATAAACCTTCAGTTAAACCTTCTCTAGTCTCCTGGAATCTCTAGCGTGCCTGTATCTTTATGATCAGGGTGGTGCTGAATGGATCCATGTACCTGCCTAAAGTTGTAGCTTTGCAAAGTTTGTTGAGTGCTTGGGCTGAATTCACAGACTTCATCCCGAATTGCTAAAACAATCAAAGAGCATTCATTTCCCTAGATGGTTACATATCTTGGGTAGATTTGCATCCCAATAACTTTTATCATTCTGATCGGTGAAATGCACCAATAGCAAATTAATAAATGCCTTTAAATTAGATAAGTGGCCATTTCATATAATAGTGATAGTCACATTATTTGAAGAAATTACACCCATAGAACGGTAGCAGATGTTTTTCAATCCCCCTATTGACTGATCAGGATACAGAAGCCTTAAACTGTATGGAGAGAGATTTAGGTCAGTGTAAGGAAATCAGTATGCATTTAAAACCTCTTTGTGTACTTTTAAAATATATGGTAATGTTTTAAGCAACAGCCCTTCCTTTAGAAATGCTGCTAGGGAGCTTCTATCGATAGCTGCAGCTGTCTGTGTACGTTCAATGGGGATGACTCAGCTGGAAGGATGCCACCTTTAGCGGGAGAAGAGTTCAGAGGAGGGCGGGCATGGTTAAGGAGGGAATTTGAGAATAAGGCTCTCACTCTAGCATAGTGCTCTCCAAAGCGGGGTTGCCATTCCCAAAGATTGGGCAAGAGGCCCCATTGCTGCCCAGGAAGAAAAGATTATAACTACCACTTAATGCTTGTTTTTTAATTTGTGTTTTATATTATATTATTATTATATTGATGTGATGGTGTTATTTTTATATTTTATTTTATGTATAATAGTAGATTGGGTTACTAGAACATGAATGTAACTTACAAAAACACTACTACAGATATCTAGAGTGCTGGCAAGTTTTTATTTATAATGTTACTGATAAGGGTATGGCTTGGAAATCATTCAGAGACTGTTGTAAATCTGTTAAGCCAGATGTGACATGCAAGCAGAAAGGCCAGTGCTACCTCAACGCCAAACGGCCTTTAAAGCCAAGGCTGTGATGGGCTCATACACAGCATGGGTGAGAGTTTGTGCAAAACAAACAAAAACAAAACACCCCTCTCATGGACATAGCACTGAGGGGTCCCTGGCTTGGCAGCTGGTGTATGGGTGGAATGTCAGTCCATTCTTGCAAATCCTTTCATAGCATCCTGTCTAAGGCAAGACGGAGGATACCAGGGATACCAGGGAGAGAGGAAATGAGAAACCATTGTATATTCTCTGCTTTCCTTCCCCAGATGAAATTCAGTGCTGAAAGAAGAAAAGGAAAGGAAAGGAAAAGAAAGGAAAAGAAAGGAAAGGAAAGGAAAGGAAAGGAAAGGAAAGGAAAGGAAAGGAAAGGAAAGGAAAGGAAAGGAAAAGAGAGAGAAAGAACTGGCTAAATCTTCAGGTCTGATGAGATGGTTAACTTTGATACAAATTTGGGTACCATGAGGAGAAAACAGGCATTTCTTATTTTATTTCTCAAATGTGGCATGGCACCTTTTATTTCCTCCTCATATCCTTTCTCCTTTTCTTCCTGAGTAATTGCAGCAGGTGTAGACAGTGTTTAATTTTGTCCAACGGGCAGTAGTTTTAGGAGTAAATTCAAAGGGATCCTTAAAGAGAGAGGATGAGCTCTTCTTATTTTTTTCCCTTCTTTCATACTGCTGCCTGGAATGCAGGTGTGAGGGCTAGAACTTTGGCAGCATTTTTGAATCTCAAAGGAGACTGACTATATCTAAGGACGGCCAGTTAGTGATATGGAAGAAGCACATGTCCCTGAAAACTTCATGCAGCCTCCACATCAGTGCTAGAATATTCTCTTGCAGATTTTCTCTACTTGAAATACATAAATTTATACCTTGTTCAAATCACTATTATTATTAGATTTCCTCTTATTTTCAACTAAACTTAATCTTACCTAGGTACGTGAAATTCCCTCCTAGTTCTACAATTGTACTTGACTATATTCATCCCTGTTTAATAAATATATTATTTATTCAATGGACCTAAATATAATGGAACAAACAACCAAGGAATCTTTTGACAATTTCTAGACATTAAATTATCATTGCAAGTCATTTAGTAGAATATTATAATAGATAGGGCTATCGATGACTTTGGGTCATGCCGCCCCTGATCCAAATCTAAGCTGTGCCACCTACTAGACATACAGACTCATGTGTGTGAGAGAGGGATTTCTTGGATGTGCCCTTTCATCTGTGGCCTGTAAAACCAGCTCATAGGATTGTGTTTATTAATTGAAATGATATATGTAAAATACCTACCATTGAAAGTTGCTCTATAAATGTTAAGCACCCTCCAAAATTTTTCTAGTTAACTTTCAAGTTTCTTAACTTTGTATCATTACTGCTTAACACATTGCCTTGCACAAAGTACAACCAAATAAATGATTCTTTAATAAAATAAGGTAAAGATTTTAAAGGAGTTTATAAGCCACTTATCTCAGTCTCTTTTTCTCATTTGAATTCACTCTTCAAATTATGTAAAATGTTATTCTAACATTCAGAAAGATTCATGGACCACCTGAGTTCCCAATTTACAACCAGGGAGTTAGTTTGGAATTGGGCAGGATTTATTCCATTGTATGAAATTAAAAAAACCCCCAATAAACAGAATCAGTGCACAGAATTCTTTTGGATGTTAAAATGAGCATTCCAGTTGTTTCAAATGCATTAAAACACCATTTGTCTTAATGGCATATATAATTTGGAGTCAACATATAATGAGCCAAATTATTTCTGTATAACGTGTTCAACAACTTGAACTCAGAAACATGCTGCATGGAACACTTTTTTAAAAATTAGGTAATTTTATTTTCTTCAAATATATTCTACCATGTCTAAGTGTTTACATTTTTATCTGTCTCAGCAAGATAACTATGGGGCTGAGGAGCATTGATAGAGACCCTGTGGCACGTCCCTCTGTGTGGATGTGGGAGTTTGCCCAAGTCAACCTGAAGGCATGGTGACGGGAATTTTCCTTGTTTAATGACCTGCATAATGTGTCATAATTCTTTCATGTACAAGTGGTTTTATTAATTGTGCTTTTCTGTTCTTTTCTCAGGAGTATCTAGCAAAAAGATCTGTTCTCATCAAAAATGTTCTATGCTCTTTTTTTCATATTCTGTGGTTCAGAGATCACATTTCAGATGTTAGAGAGGGAGGGTTAAGAAGAATAAAAGGGTGGCAAAGAGGCCAAGGGAACTGGAAAACTTTTTCTTTTTCACCTCCATAAACTGTCTGAGAAATACCAGACCTCTTCACCCAGGAGATAGGTAGAATTTGAGTTATAACTGCTTTAATCCATATTTAGTCTAAAGGAAAAGTAAACTTACTGAAATAGTGACATAATATTGGAGACTGAGAATCCATTACCACCCAAATGACAGTCTCATTGTGTGTCCCATCCTCTTGTTATTCATTTCCAGGATCCACTAATATGGCCATCAAAAAAGGAAACTCCAGTTCACTGTGCTATATGATATATTTTTATGTCATTAGAATATTTGGAGAGCCTTAGAAAGTAAGAAATAGAGCATGGAGGAAGTTAGGAGAAAGTAAAGGATTAAGAAAGGGGTTTTCAACATACAAGTGCTGGCTTTTAAGTTGAGCATCTTATGTGAATAGGATCTAGTGAAATACTAATAATGTCCCACAAGCTTTTTGATAGATCCCATGCTGACACACATATCAAATTGGATTTGCATGAAATCAGTATATTGTTTCTATTTTAAGTGAAATGAATTGAGCTCTTAATGGTGTGATGATATTTGAGACAGTCATTTGTTGGGACTTTATCAAGACAGAGTCCTCAGGAAGGAGTGGAGGAGCAGGTGGTCGGAGGCAGGGAGGACGAGAGGCCTGGGCAGCAGACTCCAGGTGAAACGTGCATGTCAGATGCCTAAGGACATGCACTGGGTCCATACCTGCACTGTGCTCCTGCCCCGGCTTCTCAGTGTGGATGGGTGAGCAACCCCAGGTGTCAAAGGGCCCAGGTGAGAGCACGGAAGCTGCCCCTGAGAACAGGTTTTGTGGGTAATTTGTTCACACTGACAGATTTATTTATTTTGTCTGCACGTGTGCTCTCAAGGTCCTGGGAGAAATTCCTCCCTGAATGTACTCTGACATGTACTAGTGTCCTTGGTACTAGGAAACGATGCTGCTTTGGGGAGGGATTGGGACCGTAAGTGCGAATATGTACTCTGTCTAAATCCCCTCCTGGGTGAAGCATTTATCATCATCAACATTTTACTCTCCTGACTCACTTTAGACTCAAATCTGATATGTTGAAATACTACAAGGAAGCTATACAACAATCAGTGGATGATTGTGAAGCTTTATTTTTTAAAAAACTCTTCTGTTGTTTCAATTTTTTCACCATGGGGGCATGAAATTGCTTCAATTTCCATTTCTTTTTCCTCCAGTGCTTAATTTTTTAAAAAAGTTTGAGTTAGGGACTTTGAAGCCTCCTTTGTCTCTGCTGGGCTTTTGTGTTAAAGGAAGTATGAAGCACAGCAGACAGAGTATACAAAAATTAAAGCCAAAGAGAAAGATGTCTTTTGCTTTTAATAGTTGCTTAACATTTATATTTGCTGATTATACAATCGGCAAAAATCAAATCGGTTTTGACATTTGTATTTTTAAATGCTCAAGGAATTTATTTTTCGTCTCCAAGCATTTTAGATTTGTGTTTAGCTATGAATGCTTCTCCTCTCTTGGTTGGTTTATCATATAAGGAATTACTATGACCCTACAAGACAGTCACCAAAAGTATTTGTAGTATGCTCTAGTTAATTAAATAGTTTGTTTTAAAACCACTAATAGGATATATATGTATCTTCTAATAGGACATATATTATATATAATATAGGTAATAGGGTATATATGTCTTCTTTTTCTTTTTATTGAACTTATTGGGGTGACACTGGTTAACAAAATTATACAGATGCCAGGTGCACAGTTCTACAACACATCACTGCCCACTGTATTGTGTGTTCAGTGTTGACCATCCAAGTCAAGTCTCTATCCTTCAACATTTATCCTCTCTGTATTCTCCTCCATATATGTCTTTAAATGGGCTGTCTGTGGTATATAATAGTTGTTTAATATGGATTTCTAAACATTGCATATTTTGGAAGCCTTAAAGTTTCTACTTTTTTTGATAGTTGTTGAAAAAGTTACAAGCTATTAGGGCTCCATAATTACTATTTTTGTGTGCATTATTATTATTATTATTATGTGTGTGAGCGTACCTTTATTCCTCTATGTTATAAACTTCTTGATATGGGGGTAATGTCTTTTAACCCCATGTACCACTTTGTTTCATTTTTTTTTATTCTTAGCTACTATACCTCTTCTGCCACATTGCAAGATGCTCAATAGACATTTATTTAATAAATGAATAAACTAAACAGAGCAAAAATAAAACCTAAAAGAGAAGGAACATTTAAAAACATTAGTATGAAAAGCAATTGCTGCTTTTGCCATGTAATTTTATGGATTTTTTTTTTTGTAGAAATAAATGTCTTCGCATCAGTGGTGTATTGTAACAGATTGTGTTTTAGAGCCTAGAAACTAAAGTATTGTGTATTTCAAAAGACAAAGAAAGGCTTTAACTGGAACTCCTATTGGTGGTACTGAGTGAGTGGAATAGCATTCTGAAGGCTTGAAGTTAATTATGTATTGAAGATCACTCATGGTGGTCAAATAATTCTCCTCACATGTTACTATTTTAACATGTATATAGTTTCAATCCTGAGAAGCTGATAAAAGCATTAGAACTATTTTTCATGTGTATGCTCCAGGCAAGTATCGTTCATTTCCCAAGTCCCTCCACAACTACTGCCGTAGGAAACCCTGCTGGTTCTACCTCCAATATTTCGGACCTGATTACTATTCACCGTCTCCATCTGTGCAACTTCATTCTTTGCCACCAACAGTTTTGTTGTCTAACGAGTCTTCCCGATCCTCCCCTTTCCTCTCCCTCTCCCCTTAGCAGACACAGTGATCTTTATAAGCTTGGATAAGCTCATACCCATTCCCTGGTTCCAGTGGCTTCATTGCAATGAGAATACAGCTCATTCTCTCTCGTCCCTCTCCTCTCTCCCTCCCTGACTGCAGGATCTGGCCTTCCTCCTCCTGTGCTTTCATCTCCTGCGCACAGCCGTTTCTCCACTTCACCACAGCGGACAGTGACCATATTCTAAGCCTCTTCCCAGTAGAGACTCTTTGCCTTTGCTCTTTTATCTGGTTGGGAGGCTCCTTAACTTTTTCACAAGATTGCTCCTCAACATTGTAGTCTTTCTTTAACTGTCATCACCCAGTGTCTCTATTTCTAATTACTCCAGCTAGGTTAGCCTCACATCCGAGTCAGTGTATAATCACATTGCCCTGTTTTATTTTTTCATGGCATTTCTTGCTATCAGGAGCCAGATGACTAATTTACTGTTTGTTTTCTTGCTTGGCAGCTGTTGCTTAGAATGTCAGCTTGTTAATTCTTGGGGTTCGGGGGTGTAGGTTTATCTGTCTCTGCTGCAGTTTCAGTGCTTGAAACTGAGCCCAGAGAACCTCCTCTGTGAGGATCGACATTTGAGACACTGAGTGCTTTGGGGGTTATTTTGCAAAGTCTCACATACCTTGTTTAGTCATCAGTGGGAAGAAAAACAACACATAATTGTTTAAAGGCCTGGTCTCCTGTCCATACTTGTTCAGCACTTTTTCACAGACAAATTGATAAATCTCTCTTGACCTCAGCTTTTCATGTAAGATGACCACACACTTCAAAGAAATGTCTAGGAAGCTGAGACAAAACTGAGGGCCACAGCATCAGTAACTTGCTTGAGGTCTTAAGGCCAAGAGGAGGTCTATTAGAGAAGCCATCCTGGGGAGGCTGGATTCCAGGAGTTGTATTTTTCTATCTTTCTCTCTACATTGTAGCTCGTAGCAGAGGTGAAGTTCCAGAACCTCCAGGAACACACCCTAGCTGTGATTACAGCATGGGACATTATGGAGAATGGAAATGATTACTTACATAAGTGAAAACAACATATTTTCTTAGGGTTCTGGCAATGGATAGTTTTGGGTACAGAGTTACCTGGTGCTGGGACCCCTTCAGATCAGCTGACCGAACAGCATGGGCATGACTCAGGAAAATGACTGTGTGTGTGTATAAACTAAGGAGGGCCAGTAGTAGGATGAAAGGAGACGGTATGAGAATCCTGGGGAGAGAGGAGAGACTTTCTCATCTCTGTATAACTGGAAAAGTTATGCCAAATAATGAGCAGAGATAAGAGGGCCATTAGGTATGTGCAGTATGTATGTACTGCTCCCATTTCTTCTGGGAACATGAATTCAATTTATGAAAAGCTATCATTATATTCTGGCACAAAGCATACATTTTATTCCACAGGATAGACCTCCATGCTTAAAAGATTTTATCTTTCAGTGAATGTGATTGCCAGTCCCTCCATAGGCCATGTTACCATGTATAGCACTGATCACTACGACGTGATTCCTCATGTAGTAAGACCAGTAATCCTGCCAACTTCAGTTTTCTGCCTTCCTTCCTTTGCACTGAAGTGAGTTCCTTGATGAGAGAGAGTATTGAGTATGAGGGGTCTATCTCATGAGCTAAAAGTTTGTGTCTTTTCAAAATTTATATGTTGCTAACTCTCAATATGATGGTATTAATATCTAGAGAGCAAATCTTCAGCAGGTAATTAGGCCTAGATTAGGCCATGAGGGTGGGACCCTTATGATAGGATTAGTGCCCTTAGAAGCAGGTGGAGTCAGAAAACTCCTTCTCCCCACACGTGCACAGAGAACACGCCATGTGGGCACATTGATGAGGGTGGTTACCTGCAAGCCAGTAAATTGGCCACTACAAACAACTGAATCTGCTAATACCTTGCTCTTGCACTTCCAGGCTCTAGAACTGTGAGAAATATGTGTAAATCTAGGTTGTTGAAGCCTCTCGGTCTGTGCCGTTTTGTTATAGCAGACCAAGCCAACACCCTACTCGTAAACTCTTTCCCACAATATTTTATCAGCAGGGCTCTGATATTGTTCCTTTAATGTCTTTGAAAAGCTGTTTACCCAAGTAGCCCCTGAAGTTCATGTAAACCCTCACTTCTGGCCATGTCTTCTTATAGGTAAAATGGACCTTAAGATACACTGTGGATGTCTGCCTTCTAGGAAGACTTTCCTTTTCACTCAGAGCCACTTCTGAGGGGCTCTCTGATGGCCCCAGCAATTCAACTTTAAGCTACTGCCAGCATATGATGTGGCATTATTTGCTGATTCACTTCACATCCTTTTCTGATCACTCAGCTCCACAGTAAACTCTCCACAAGCCCACTGGCATCGGCTGAGGGGGAGCAGCAGGGCCGCGGGGACAGAAGTTCCGCGCGCATTCGCGGGCCCGGAGCTCCACTGGGATTCCCAGGCGAGCGCGCGCCCGGGGCTTTGAAAGCGCCCTGACCTGCCTCTGACCCTAGGTACTCACTGGATCTGCTGAGCCCTGAGGGTTAAGTGCCTAGGCTTTCCCCTCTCTGCTACCTTTAACCTTCAGGTCAGAATGCAAGGCCTAAATGTAGTCAGGCCGTGAAATTAATGCTTTCTTACCATGAAAGGGGATATGAGATATAGCATCCCGGGGGCCTCCCGTTACAGTAAAAATTCTTGAGGTTCATTAATTTTAACACTGTATGTCTTCATGTTAATCATTTTGCATTAACTTTCTCCTGGTGGTTTTAATTGGAGATTTAAAACATTTTTTCCCCCAGAGACATATGCTTTTATTATACATTTGAATGTTTATTTGTATCTCTTTCGCTTATTTTAGTTTCTTTTTAAAGGAACACCAGTTATACAGCTGATACCATCAATGCCTATTACCTTCTTTCCAATCATGTTTATTTCATTCCATAACACATCATTACCATGTATTTTGTTTTGTACAGTGTTTTTAAAAACCTCTTTCTGTCCTTAACTGTGTGTTTGTGTGTGTGTTTATTTCTTTCATGGCTTCTGTTGATATAGAATAGATTTTTCTATACCACTTATTTCTCTGTGTACTCCTAATCACCTTTTAACATATCTTTCAAAACTCATATTGGGTGGCTCCTTCCTTTACGATCTCTTTTCTGACCCCTTCCACACTCACCAGGAGACTGAACAAGGTAGCTCTTATGTTTATTTCTTGCGAATACTCATTTATTGCTCGAAATTACTATCTGTTTCTTTGTTTGACCCCTAAGTTAGATTGTTAACTACCTGAAGGCAAGAGCCATTTCTTATTCACCTTTATTTCCCTAGTATGTGATACTAAGTATTAGAATATTAGTTGGAAGGAAAAACACACCAGCATAAAATATATGCCCAGCGGCAGATAAGTGGATAAAACAACTGTGGTACATTTACACAATAGAATTCTACATGGTTATAAAAAAGAAGGAACGCTTACCCTGTGCAACAGCCTGAATGGACCTGGAGAATATTATTCTAAAGAAAATAAGCCAATCAGAGAAAGACAGATATCATATTATCTCACTCATATGTGGAATCTAATGAACAAAATAAACTGGCGAACAAAATAAAACCAGAGGCATGGATACATGGAACAGACAGGCAGATCTCAGAGGAGAAGGGACCCTCTGCTCCTTCTTGTTGGGGGATTGGAAGAGATTAACCAAAGAACATGTATGCACAGCCCATGGACATAGACAGCAATGTGATGAAGGTCGCGGGTGCGGGGAGATTGGTGGAGGGGGGAAAAGAAATGAGGGACATTTGTAATAATGTCAACATTAAAAAATAAAAAATAAAACGTAAAAAATAAAATAAATATCTTGGAGCTAATGCCTTCCAAAATGACAGAGCTATACAAATATAAAGAATCACTACCTCCATATAGACATAAGGCATTAAAGGCAGGGTGTTAGATTTATTGAGAATATGACAAGATTAATGATCATGATAATTTCTATATACGAAGTTACTCCTGAGGCTTATTTAGAAAAGTGGAATGTTATGGTTGAAAAGGAAATTAAATATCAGTGAATCTAGTCTCCCTCTTGGTTTTGAATGAAATAGTCTTCAAAAAGTTAAGAGACTTCAACATGTTTACTTAGCTTGTAAGTACTTAAGCCATTGTTAAAAACCAGGCTTGTCATGATTTTTCCATACCACTCCCCATTCAGGCCCCTGGGACAGTGGTAATCTCTGAAATGATTTCTCCACTCCGTTCTGCCACCCTTAGCCACAGTGAGGCCACTCACAGGGTCCGATGCTTTCATAATTCTTTCAATTGCTGCTTATGTATAAAGGCCATGTGGTTTCATCAAACCATCAGTAATTAAAATGGAGTAATATTTGTCCAAACATATGTTTCTCAATAAGAGAAATGCCCTTTTTATACTTGATGCCTTAAGAGAGACCCTGGTACCTGGCAGTGCACCTACCTATAACATACACTATTTGCTTAAAAATACTTATTGGATAAATAATTATAAAGCTTTAAAAGCAGCATTGTTGTAATGGTTGATATCATTTTGAGGTTGAGTGTTCTTGAACTTAAGCACATTTATTGTATATATTTTCACTCAGAGACGGAAACAGATCCGAAAGGATGTTTGACATTTAACATCTTTCTTTGCTCTCTTCTTTAAAATGGTCATATTCTGGTATTTTGTCAGTTTTGCAGTAACCTACTAAAATGCTTATTCTATTATTGGCATATAAAGGGTCTTATGGTAACAAATAGATCCATACTCTCATTTAGAGATAAAGTTGGCTTTGGTGTTTCCAATTTGTGTACAACCTTATATCTTTTTTCACAGTGAAGTTACTAGTCTGACAATAATTTCCTGCAATGAAACAGAGTTATCATTATTGTGTAGGTTAACAAGATCAGGTTTGCAGAAACCATTGTTCGATATTTGTTACAGAAATATTCTGTGACCTAGTACGCTGCTTCTTACCTGTCTGCTTTTTGTAATAGGTAATCACAAGCAAGGTTTGACTCCGTTTCAAAACCCTAGTCGTTTTTGGAGCAACCTTTATAACTTAAATCGTATAAAACTGCATTGTAACTACATTAACAAAATATAATTAGATTGCAAGTGATGAAAATTATATCCATAAATTTATAACTAGAAATGGATGTAGTAAAATTCCTAAAGGGTTTATAGAATCTCTAGCAGGAGCCCTGACCTTGTGTATTGTAATCTATGACCAACAGGTGGCAGCAGTTCCCAGAGTTCTCACTGGAAAGAAAGCACATAAAATCAAACAAGTTATAACTCTTATGCTTTATTCATCACTAGGGTTGTATAAATACAGTGTATTTAAACTGATTGATAGATGCCTCCATTTGCTGCTTTAGAAACAAATTATTTTATTCAATTATATTTAGAATTATATGTATAGTACATTTATTCCACTGTGCTGAAATACACACACACACACATACACACACACATGTAGCACACCAATAACTGATTTTCTTTTTGTTGAAGGAAGTTGGGAATTAATGATGCATTCAGCACATTAACATTTCTAACTCTTTATCCCTGGGGATGTTTTAAAGAAATGACTCTACTGATTTCTTAAAGATTTCCATTTTGCTGTAACACAGAACTGGATTATAGTTGTTATTTAGAAATAGGGCACACCACAACTACAGAAGTTTGTAAAATTCAGAATCAGCTGTACTGAAAATACTATGTTTGATCGTTCTGCTGCGTGCTGTCCTTTATTAAAGAGAGTACCTTGTTGCTGTGTACTTTGTTGTGCCCTTGAAAATGTATAAATAGCCATATATTGATTAGCTTATTTTGTTCTATTGTATCTTTCATCACAAGAACACACATTAATACAATTAAAACAAATAAATTTATATATTTTTTAAAGTTATAAAACAAATCAGGGTCATTTGCAGATGTATTGAGACTAATTAGTCAATTAATCTAACAATGTCCCAACTCCAACTCCATTCAATGTTATACATCCAATCAGTTTCAAGGACAGATTTCTGACACCTGCTTCAGTCTATTCAATAGGCATTTTGGGCAATATCTAGAGACACTTTTGGTTATTACAACTGAAGGGGAAGTGTGACTGGCATCCAATGGGTAGAAGGCAAGTATCTGCTAAACAATATACAATGCCCAAGATGGTTCCTCGGAGAAAGAGTTATCTCTCCTCAAAATGGCAATAGTGACGAAAGTTGAAAAACTCTATGTAGCGACATAGTAGGATAGAAAAATCAGTTATATCCACATTTTAGGAATACATGAACAGAAAGGCCAACTAATTAGAATCCAGGTGCATAGACTAAAAGATAAAACTACTATTAGGGTAGAGTTTTTTCAGAGAAAAATTTATCCATCCTTTGATGCATAAGAGACCATAGTGTAAAAAACTTCCCTGAAAATTATAAATATGAAGTGCTTTAACCCCAAGGGACAAGTTTATGTTTTTACCCTGTACAGCAAATCCCTTTAGATAGCTTCATTAACTACCCAGCAAAGTTGAAAGAATTAAAATATCAAACCTATGTTTGCTAAACAAATTTTGTGCTGAATATACATACCACTGACATATTACTATAAATTTAGGCGCTTTTGAATTTTTGATTTATACTCCAAAGAATAAAGGCAGAACAACCATTCTTTTCCTATTCATTATGTCCCTAAAACTTATAAAAATTGCTTTTACACCTTGGGATTTAGGGAATATAGGAACATTTCATGGAGTTGTTTTCGATCTTTTGGTCTGACTTACCCTTGTACAACTGTGCGTGTTTTGTATGGAGACATTCCAAATAATGAAATCTTTTCATTTCTAGAAAGCTCTAGCAAAACAAATTATTTTGTGAGCTTTATGATTGCTGAAACATAGAGAATATTATAAATATTATCTACTAAACAAAAAGTTCTTTGGATGCAATAAATAAAAAATATTATAGTACCTTTTGTAAGATTACTGTTAAGCAACCAAAATAGTGCTTGTCTTATAAAAATGTATTGTATCAGGGACTTAAAAATCATACTTGGCTTAGAAATTCATATTATTGTGTCAAAATTTAAATTTAAATTTTGAACTGTTGATGTCATTGCTAAGAAGATGACATGTGGCATCCAAGAAGTACATTTGTGGTTCATTTGAATTCTTTTTGTGAAAGAAAAAAAAGTAAACAAGAAGTGGGGAGGTTATGCTGACACAATATACAAGTTTAGTATAATGATCCAAAGCTTAATATATGGGAGATAATTGCTCTGTCATGGGGCTTCTTAGATTTCTAGCAACTACATAAGTAGAAATGCAACTTCCCTATGATGTAAAGGCTTGACTTCCTCTGTTTTATAATGGAAAGAAATGTGTCTCTGACTTTGTAGATCAAGGCTTGTGCTTTGGTTAAACTGATAAGCATTTTTCAATTTTCTGTACAGGGCTTGTTTTCTTCATGAGAAAGCTCTGTTATATAAAGAACAAAAATGAGATTGGAAATGCAACTTTGGCCAAATGATATTTTCACATATTTTAGGAAACAATAAAAAGAAAGCAAAGGCAGACAATATCTATGATGCTTTTATATTGAAATTCATTGCAGAAAAAGAAAGTGTGTGACATAAATTGTCAACGGAATTACTTGCATGTCTTTGAGGAATGCTTTGGGTAGAAAGTATATGAGATAGTTCTACGAAGAAAGTGTTTCTTCTCCCAGCATGTAGTTTTCCTTCACATGCACTTTCTATAATTGATAACAGTTCTTTAGTCTATTTCTAGTCTTTTGTAATGAAGCTTGCACAAAGAAAATACGTAGGCTATTTACAGAAGACCATGATTATCCTATCAGGTTGAATCAGATACAGCTTAATTTGTCTAATAATTTTTGCCATTATTATTAATAAAGCAGTACAGACCTGGCTGATGTGGCTCAGTGGATTGAGTGTTGGCCTGTGAACCAAAGGATTGCTGGTTTGATTCCCAGTCAGAGGCACATGAGAGCCCTCCCTTCCTCTCTTTCTAAAAATAAATACATAAAACCTTAAAAAAATATAAAGCAGTATAGTTTAAGTTGATCATGTCAGATTGCATGTTAATTTACTTACAAATGACTCTTTATTGAGCATTTGCAATATGTGAGGCACTCTTCTGGGAGCTGGGAATGAAGCATTCAATGCAATGATCAGCCTCTCTGCCCTCATTTCTCATGAGACCACCAGAATGGTAGAGCCCATCTTATGCTCTACCTTCTTCAGGTATGTGGATCCCAGTTACAAAGATGGAAATCTTCATAAACACTTGTGCAAACTAGAAATATTAAAGCAAAACATGCTATTTTAAGAATCTATTTTAAATCCTAGTGATGTTCTAATACAAGCAGTAACAGTATGTTATAAGTATTTGCTTCTTGGTCATAAAATGTTTTAAAATCTTTATATTTAATATTTAACAATCCTATTTTAACATTACTGTAGTTTTCTTATGAGTGGATATGTTGATGGCTTTTAGTAGAGTTATTATTATGGGTCTCAATGTATAATATTTCTTATTTATTTATTAGGCACTATTCTGCTTGGACACAAAAATGTAGAAACACTGTAAAATTCTGACATCCATAATTCCTAAGAACAGAGAAAAGCCTGGATAACTCAAATTATATTTTGTAAGTGAGAATTCTCAAGTGCTTTTCAATTTGTTTTATGTAACATTGATTTGTAAATAAACTTAGACAAATGAAAGCTTAGAGACCTAAGCTGAGTTCCATGTTTCACTATTCAGAACATTAAGCAACTATTAACTTCAAAATTTAGTATAAATTCAAATAAGTTCAACATGACCCAGATTAGGAGGAGGAGTAAAATTTAAGATATCAGTAGAGTTCTCCTCAAACCCAAACCCACTTTTTTAGTTAAGTAAAAGCTGTAGTGTAGATAGTAATCTCTCGTTTAAGTACCATGTAAAATATTACCCCAGGCCACGCATATGGGAGATGGGAATTAGGAAACCTGCTTTGCTTTAGAAACCACAAACAAGGTGGGGAGAGAAACAAAGTATTACTACCATCTGCTGGGAAAATTAAAATAAGTCTCATAATGCAAATGAAAAAGAAAAGAAAAAGAAAGGGAAGAACAAACAAACAATAGGTTGTCTCAATAAAGCATGTTTCTGCTTTCTCTCATGTATATTCTTAATGTTGACTATGCTTCAATAAAATATATTATTGCATTTGTTAATATTAAAACCAAAGTCTCAAATCTGGTTCCCTAGAATTTACCACCCACAAAGATCTAGTGTTGAACATGACTGCCGTCATTGGGATGGGTTGATCCTGGTTACTACTTGCAAACACTTGGTTGCCTCCTTTACCAAAAGCAAAGCAAATTCTTCATGCCTTCAGTGAGAGGAGCTGGTCTAGTCAGAACTAGGTAATGGGAAAGGAAAAGTTCAAGACACAGGAGGGCAAGTTCATCTGCCTGTTGCCAAATAAACAACCTCCTTCTATCGCAACATCTAGAGTAGATTTCTTTGCTTCGATAATTTATTTTCCTCTTAAATATTTTGGTAAATTTTTTACTGTATGAAATATCTTTACCAGGAGGTGAGGTAGTAGTAGGGGCAGAGAGTTCCAAATCATGGTGTACTCCGTCTTTACAACTGCCCAGGAATAGAATTTACCTTTTCCTCATGAATTGGAAAGTAGGTGTATGGTCAACAGATATTTATAGAATATACACATGGGTATTCAACATACCAGTATATGCTTGGTAGATACTAACATGGATTTTCTGTGCCTTTATAACAGAAGTACATATGAATTCTTCCTAGAAGAGCACCGAGGAAGATTTAACAAATATATTTAGTTTTCTACTGTCGAAAAGATCTTCCCCATAAAAAACATTTCCCCATGATCTTTGTCAAAATGAATTGTTTACATTTTGAAAAAGGAAGTAAACAATTGTAGTTCATAATGAACATATGAAAATATTTATCGTCTAACTCTAAAGTTTAATTACTAAAACCCTCTCCCCACATATGAAGGGTTTTTTTTTTTTTTGACATCCCCTTTTAGGGTAACGGATTGGGAATTAGGAAGTGTAGTTACCTGTAATACAGATAAAAATTTTCAAAGATTATATCTGCTAGAAGAGAATTTAGAAAAACTTATACAGTGATTTTTTTTAAAAAGAGACAAAATAAAGCTACAGGAGAAAATAAACTGAAGGAGAGTATAGAAATTAGTATTTAATATCTCAATATTTCTAAAATTACAATAAGATAGAATAAGATATTACATCTTAAGATTTTATAAATAACATTCAATGTTAATTAAATTAAATAGCTATTTATTTAAGAAAGAAAATACAAATGATGTAAGAGGTAAAATATAAAAAATTTAACTGTAGTGAAAATTAAAAATCCTATTTATTTTTTAATTTAAGTAATATTTTATTCTTCCTTTACAGTTAACATACAATATTATATTAGTTTCAGGTATACACCTCAGCGATTAGACATTATATAACTTACTAAGTGATCGTCCCAATAAATTTCATACCCATCTGACACCTTATATACTTGTTAGAATATTACTGACTGTATTACCTATGCTGCACTTTACATCCCCATGACTATTCTGTAATACCCAATTGGTACTTCTTAATTCCTTCACCTTTTTTACCCATCCCTCCAACCCCCCTCCCATTTGACAACCGTCAAAATGTTCTCTGTACCTATGGGTCTGTTTCTGTTATGCTTTTTCATTTATTTTGTTTTGTCGATATGTATTTATTGCCATTTTATTGTTCCCATTTTTATCTTTTTTTCCTTCATTTTCTCAAAGAAGATGTAATACCGGATTGGTAGTGATAATCTCTCTTAGCTTTTTCTCATCTGGAAAACTCTTTAAGTCATTTGCTTATAAATGATAGTTTTTCTGGGTAGATTAACCTTGGTTGTAGGTCCTTGCTTTTCATCACTCTGAATATTTCTTGCCAAGCCCTCTGGCTTGTAAAGTTTCTGCTGAGAAATATGCTGACATTTTAATTGGAGATTCCCTGTAAGTAATTAACTGTTTTCCTTTTGCTACTTTTAAGATTCTCTTTTTGTCTTTAACCTTTTGAATTTTATTTTATTTAGAGATTTTATTTATTTATTTTTAGAGAGGGGAAGGGAGGGAGAAAGAAAAAAGAGAAACATCAATGTGTGATTGCCTCTCACACATCCTGGCCCGCAACCCTGGCATGTGCACTAGACTGGGAATCGAACCAGTGACCCTTTGGTTTGCAGGCTGGTGCTCAATCCACTGAGCCACACCAGCCAGGGTAACCTTTTGCATTTTAACTGTGATGTGTCTTTGCGTGAGACTCTTGGGGTTCATCTTATTTGGGACCCTCTGTTCTTCCTGGAGTTTGATGTCTATTTCTTTCACCAGGTTAAGAAAGTTTTCTGTCATTCTTTATTCAAATAGGTTTTCAATTTCTTGGGCCTGTTCTTCTCCTCTGGCACCCCATGTACACTTGAAGTTGTCCCAGAGACTTCTTACACTGTCCTCATTTTTAATGTATGATGTTTAATGAGCATATCCTCAAAAGAAGTAAACTAGTTGCAATACAGCATTTTATTTTCTTTTCATGTAGATTATTTGGTATTTGTATATATCAATTTAAAAGATTATCATTAGCAAAGTTAAAAACATGATATTGTGCTTAAAGAAACTATAATCAGAAAATTGGATCATAATACACATTGCTTAATTGTGAGATTATCCCTTTCAACGAAGACACAAATATCAAATATTATAGGTAATAGAATTTCCACATTGTTCTGACATAAAGAAAAGCAGACTTTCTTGCAGTATAGTGCATACAAAGAGTAACAAAAGAGACGTCAGCAATGTAATAACATACACAGAGTTAAACAGTTCTTTTCCAAAGAAATATAGAACTAAAATATTCCTAAAGGTCACATGCCATCTCTCTAACCCATTTAAGGCTTCTGAAATGCCACTCTGAAGTAAAATAACTACCTCTCCAGAAGAGTCATTCCATTAGAGAGCCAACTAACATCAGTACAGAGATAAATGGGAGAAGAGAAAATTGATTTTATACTTGTGCTGTAAGTGTGGTCAAATGTTATAGGCCAGCACATCAAATAGGATTCCAAAGAATTGCTCTGCCTGAAAAATAACAACAGATGAGGATGTGGTTAAATACAGCTTAATAATAGGCCTGATGTACTCAGTGTATAATAAAATATTTATTTCCTCTTTCTACTTGTAATATGACACATTCATATATCATTTTTATCTTTGTTAATAAATTTATTTTTTCAGTGTTCCTGTAACTAATACATTTCATTTCAACTCGTGCTATCACACACACATACTCAGAGGCATGCAAGCATATAGCAGCAATGCTTTATATTTTATTTAATTTAAAATGTATAATTATGCCTAATGAAAGTATTTTAATTAAATTTTGTTCCATATGATGACTATTTCCTATGCAAATGTTATTTGGATTTAAATATAAAAAATACTATTTATTGAAACTTGAAGTTCGTTAGACACACTAGAAGCAAAAAATGAATGTTTGCCTTTCAACTTTCTGTGGTTCCTTTGCCTTCTCAGTGATGTTTCAGTTGCTATAATGCTCAATTGGGACCCGCCATTTCTTTTTGGGTGTTTTCAACCTCACTGTGGTTGAGTAGAGTCAGGTGTGATGAATGTGATATAGCATGTTCCTTCATCACTGCACTAAAGGGCCTCAAGGGGTGAACAGGCATTTAAAAAAAACCTGGGGTGCATGACATTAAAAAGAACCCTGGGGTGCTCTTGGCAGCTTAACAAGAAAGCATAATTCATTTTTCTTTTTTTCTCATACAGACTCTAAGGGCTACTCAAGACCAAGATAGCCCCTCTTCACATGTTGCTGAGCAAGTGATCCATTCCACAGTAGATGGAAGGACAAAGGAATTTCCAACAAAGTAAGGAAACATGGTTTGGGAAATTTGGTTACTTCTTTTCTTTTTTTTTTTTTAAGATTTTACTTATTTTATTTTTAGAGAGGAAGGGAGGGAGAAAGAGAGGGAAACATCAGTGAGCGGTTGCCTTTTCCGCACCCCTACTGGGGACATGGCCCGCAATCCACGCATGTGCCCCAACCGGGGAGTCAAACTGGTGACCCTTTGGTTCACAGGCCGACACTCAATCCACTGAGCTACACCAGCCAGGGCACTTTGGTTATTTCTTAAATATGGTTCCAACAGAGCATCTCTTGAAATCCACTCTACCTCTTTCCTTTGCTTTCCTTCACCCCTGCGTCCACAGGTTTCACAATCTCATGTCGCTTCTCACTACCCAGTTTATTTCCTTTCATTATTCCTGGGTGAGAAGAGAGATTTTGTTTCATGCACATTATCTATACATTATCCTAGGATAAAGGCTGCTTTATGGAATTCAAATCTTTCTAGAGGAAAAAAATCACTTTGCCCCAACTCCAAGTATAATTGTGAGAGGAATGGAGATAGAGTTATATTCCGAACATTCTTTTACTGGAAATCTCACTTTATTTATTTATTTTTGATTGAGGTATAATTGAAATATAACATATTAGTTTCAGACTGTAATGATTCATTACACTGTACACTGTACACTGTAATGATTCAGTTATTTGTATGTATTGCACAATGATCACCACAATGTTTAGTTAACATCTGTAACCACAAATGTTACAAAAACTTCATTTCCCTTGTGATGAGGACTTTTAAGACCTACTTTTTTAAAAATCCCACTATACATGCAATACTTTTTTCAGTTTGCTTTTGTCACTGCTGTCTTTATTTATATGCGACATCCAAAACCCAAAACTGACAACTAGTCATTCATTGCAATTCCGCTTAGTATGTTTTAACTCATGCAATGGTTTTGACTTCAGTGCATCATAAGACAGAAAGCAAAGTATAATAATATATTTTTTTGTAGTGATAGGAGCAAATCACCATGTGTTTATTAACCATTTATTATTTTCATGACAATTCCATTTTGTAAGCAAAAATATGAGAAGCTGTCTCTACCTCTGTATTAATAATGGTTTTCCAGAAACACGGTACCAATAGGATCTATCTACCTATCTATTAATCAGTATATGGAAGGAGATTTATTATGTTGGATGGACTCACAATTATGGAGACTGAGAAGTCCCACAGTATGCCGCTTGCAAGCTAGGGAAATCAATGGTGTGGATTCAGTGGAAACTTGAAGGCCTGAGAGCCAAGAGAAAATATGGTTTGAGTACCAGTCTGAGTCCAAAGGCCTGAGAAACAGGACTCCCAGCATCCGAGGGTAGGAGAAGACAGATGTCCTAGTTTAAGTAAGAGAGCAAATTTACCCTTCCTCTGCTTTTTTTTGTTGTTGTTGTTTGTTGTTGTTGTTGTTGTTCTATTTAGGCCCTCAATAGGTTGGATAATGCCTACCCAAATTAGTGGGGGTGCTCTTTACTCTGCCTACTAATTCAAATGCAAATCTCTTCTGGAAACACCCTTACAGATACATCCAGAAATGATATTTTACCATCTATTTGGAAATCCAGTGAAGTCAACACATAAAATTAACCATCATAATCTCTTAGGAATTTAGATACTTTTGGGAGGAGTGAGGAGATAGTTATATCAATAATGTCATCTTATATTTGCATAGCTCTTGATAATTTAAAATAAATTTGCACATATATTCTCTTACTTAGGTTTTACAAAAACTCCAAGAGATAACCAAATCAACTATTATTATCCACCTTAAAATTAGAAAATTGGAGTACTGATAGATACTTGAAAAGTTAACTGCTTACCTGATTAGTTAGCATATGGTATGTATTCTTTTAAGTCTAATTATTTTAAATCACTACATTTGTGACTGCAACATGTCCTAAATCCTGAGAAAATGGGAAACCATGCATAATTTTATACTTTTAGGCCTTCATTATAGACCAAGACCATTTATGTTACCAGAATGGAAAACTAATAATCAATAAGAAAGCTATAACATAAAGTCACATTTTCTTTGGCTAATGCAGTGTTGATTCTCAAAGTACTTCTTAAAATTAGTCTCTGATACACAAATCTGAAGATCCTGCAAAAATCTTTACTTATAGGTTTTCTTGCTTAAACTAGAAGTCTGACCACACTGGGCCTGCTTTCTGGTTGGCAACAAGTTCTTGGATTTAAGAAGGTGACCATGGTCTCTTTGCCATGGTTTCTCTTCACTGGTGGCTTTTTTGATTTGCAATACCCGTTTAACCCCTAAGGGTGTTCAAATTCACAACCTCTGCTGAAGTCACTTGATCAGTTAGCACATCATTTTGTGTTTTAGTCTACTGGTGTAGCTACCACCACTGCAAATAATATGCCTATAGCTCCATTTTTGAATTTATCAAATTTATGTGATATTGAGTCCAAATTTATGTGATATGAAAGAACTTAGATTAGTTATACTATTTTCAATCACCCTCATCCCACTTAAAAATGTATAACACAGTATTTTTAGCTCTTTTATTGGCTCTCACTATAGCTTTAAGCCATCTATTGAAACTCTCTCCAACAGCTGCAGGTATTTCTTGAAAATCATCTATATGATAATTGTCTGACTCCCAAAATGTTTCTCTCCCACCCATATACCTACCCCTACTGCTGCCAGCTATACAATAGCTTTTATAATGTCAGAATTGATAACCTCTATAGTTTTTTTTAATCCTCACCCAAGGATATGTTTTATTGATTTTAGAAGGAGAGGGAGAGAGAAAGAGAGAAACATCATTGCAAGGTAAAAACACAGATTGGTTACCTCCCATATGCACCCTGACCAGGTATCAAACCCATGACCTAGGTAGGCACTGTGTGGGGAATTGAACCTTCAGTTTTTTTGATGTACGGAATGACATTCCAACCAACTGAGCCACATGGCCAGGGCTATAGTTTTTGTAATTATAATTTCCTTTTACTCGTTGTTTATAGGTTTATTTGGAAAATAATAAATAGTATCATGTAGAGAATATTATTCACTACAGAACAAGTTAATATAACTGACCATTTAGAGGAGGAAATGTAATCAACTCTATATCAGGAAACCTCTGCCCCTCAACAGATACTGCTTCAGTCTGTGCAGTCAGATGTATTCTCGTTTCTTACATCCTATCAATCAATGGCTCCATATTCAGCTATATTTTAGGAGGTTGTGTATGTGGGCTACGATTTTGTGGTTTGGGTCTATGCATTTTCATTAGTCCTAGAGTTTCTAACTTCCTTTTAAAATGTGTATGAGAAGATTAGCCCTACTTCATCAGCACCACTACTTATTGAACGGGATCAATTTTATTCTCAGAGATACTCTACTGACTGACTGTTAATCATTGAGATCAACAGCTTTGTGGACTTTTGTTCAGCTGTCTTTTAAGAGTGTATTTTCATTGTAATTCTCGTTCAGTATCACTGTTTTTTAGTGCTATTGAGTTGTTTCCTTTTTTACTCTTTTGTTTTCACTGAGATAGTCAAGTATTTTTTTCTCCCTTTCAAAAACAGATATGAGAAGAATAAACTTCCTTGAGTCTCTTCATGCCTGCAGCTAACTTTATATCCCATCTATTTATTCAAAGTTAGCTGTTAAAAATGTTTTCAAAATCACTTTACCTCACTGTTTTGGAGATATTGCACCATTCGATAGAAATAGACTTCATTAAAATTAAATTATTATTTTTTTAAAATACACTTAAGAAAATAAAATGTCAAACCACAGAAAGGGTGAAAATATTTGTAAAACCTATATCCAGAATGTATGAAGAATGCTTACAATTCAATAATGAGAGGATATATCACACAATAAAAACGGGGCAAAATATTTGAATAGACAAGTTAGTATAGAAGATATGTGGCTGGCAAATAAACACATTTCTCACTACAAAAATGCAAATTAAATGCACAATGTGATATTAAAACACACTCCCAAGGATGGCTAAAATGGGAAAATATGACCATACCAACTGTTAATAAGGATGTGTAGCAAATGGGACTCATGAATTGATTTTGGGAGTGCAACACACCACAGACACTTTAGAAAACAGATGGAAAATTTCTTATGAAATTAAACATATATATATACCATATTACCATTTACCATAATGCATATTAGCATTTCTACTACTGGGTATTTACTCAAGATAAATGGAGACTTTTATGTGAATGTTCCTAGCAACTATATTCATAATAGTCAGGATTTGGAAAGAAACCCAAATGCCTATCAATTGATGGATATACAAATTGTGGTACATCCATGCAATGTAATACTGCTTTGCACTATGAAGGAATGGACTATGGATATACACAGTATGACTGAATCTCAAAAGCAGTATGGTAACTTCAAGGATCCATAAATAAGACTACATTCTGTAAAATTTCACT
>PVJD01006958.1:0-90688 GCA_004026545.1 Mormoops blainvillei | reverse complement strand
GGAAGAAAACCTTTTCCATGAAAGTCAAAGAAAGATCAAAAAACTATTCCAGTCCTGGTCAGTTTGGCTCAGCTGGTTAGAGCATTGTTCTACAACCAAAAGGTTGAGGGTTCAATTCCCAGTCAGGGCACATGCCTAGGTTGCAGATTTGGTCCCGGTCCAGTCATGTATGGAAGGCAACCAATCAATGCTTCTCTCACACTTAGATATTTCTTTCTCCCTCCTTCTCTCTCTAAAAACAATGAAAAAAATGTCCTCAGATGAGGACTTCAAAAAAATTTAAGAAGAGAAAAATAAAAACTATCCCCAATTAGCAACTAAAGAGACATGACAGCTAAATGGAATATATAATCCTGGATTTTCTGGACCAGAAAATGTTTTTTCTTTTGATGTAGAAAATAATATTGACAAAATTTGGATAAGATCTGTTGATCAGCAAACAGTATTATGCCCATGTTAAATTCCTGATTTTGACAATTGTACTGTGGTTATGAAAGATACTTTTCTTGTTTTTTAGGAAATACACACTGAAGTATTGAGGCAGAGAGAAAGAGAGGAAGTTGTAGAGAATGCTAAAGCAAACATGATAAATGTTAACATTTGGGGGTAAAGGATTTCTTTTGTACTATTCTTGATGCATTGGTCCTTTATGTAAAGTAAACATGGCAGAATCCTTGGTCCTTCTGGGGAAACTCAGAGCGTCTGTGCAGATTGTGCCTCAAAATTGTGCCACTGAGAGGGGAGGAAGCAGGGTATTAATCTGCAAGTTTTATTCCCCTTTGGTTAAGGGCTGCTTATGGGACAAGGTAACTACAGTGTCCACTAGATTCCCTCGGTCTAACTCTTGCCTCCATGCAGAGCATCCTCCACCTGGCTATCGATCCCTCAAGGGCCAGAACCTGCAAAACACACATAAGCATGACATCGAGTTGATATCCATGTTCTGCTGAAAAACAAAGATACAGGTGTTGAGAACTATGGATGAACCCAGAGGAAGTGTTTTCAGTGTGGACTTTCCCAGGTGCACTTTGGCACTTTCCAGCTAGGGTGATGGGAACACAGGTGTTTTGAGGCAAGAGGGCAAGCCAGGTTCACTGCTTGAAGCCAAGAGCTGGGGTGAGGCTGTCACGCAGGCTATCCGAAAGGAAGTAGCCTACTGCTGCCTGGATTATGGATTTTAGGGCTGAAGAAGGAAGGGAGAATTGAATCCAGCTTGATTCCAAGAGCTGAATCAAGCCAGCTGCTCCCTTAAGAACAGTTCACCAAGAGGATATACAGATGGCAAATAAACACATGAAAAGATGTTCAACATCATGAGCTATCAAGGAAATGTAAATCAAGACCACAATGAGATACCACTGCAAATCTATCAACAGCTAAAATAAAAAAGGGGCACCAAATGTCTGCAATGATTTGGAAAAACTGGATCACTCAGACATTACTGGTGGGAATGTGAAGTGATACACCCATCCCAGGAAACTGTTTGATAGCTTCTTATAAAACTAAATATGAAATTACCATATGATCCAGAAAATTCACTCTTGGGCACTTATCCTAAAGAAATGAAAATTTATGTTCATATAAAAATCTATACGTGAATGTTCATAGAAGCTTTATTCATAACAGCTTTTCTCCAAAAGCTGAAAATAGCCCAGATGTCCTTCAACAGACACACAGTTAAACAAACTGGTATATTCATACCATGGAATGTACTTGCGATAAAGAAAAATGAACTATTGATTCGCACATCAACTTGGATGAATCTCCGGGGAATCATACTAAGTAAAAAAGTCAGTCCCAAAGGTGATTTCATTATAGAAATGGAGAATAGATTAGGTAGTGTTTGCCAGGAGTGAAGGATGGGAAGAAGGAAGAGAAGGGGGAATGGAAGGAAATAGTTATTGCTACAAAAAGGGAAACACAAGGAATCTTTGTGGTAATGGAAATGCTGTGTGTCATAACTATGATGGTAAACACACAAACACACATATGAATAATACCCACACACACAAACGAATACAATTAAAATTGGGGAAATCAAAATAAGATGGGTGGGTGACTGGTATTGATGTCAATATCCTGACTGTAATACTGTATCATAATTTTGCAAGATGTTATCATTGAGGGAATCTGGATAAAAGGCACATAGGACCTCTCAATATTACTTTTGACATCTGCATGTGAATCATTTACCTCAAAATTAAAATTTTAATTAAAAACAGAGATGAAAAAGAACATGCATATTAAAAGGTTTGTCCAAATCTTGGAAATAAGAAAATACAGTCTTGGTAAAAAGCACAATTAATAGGAATTAATGAATTTAAACCAGCATAGTCCTGATCTAGTCCACAACATGACAGGTCGGGTGTCTGCAGGAGTAGGTAACTTCATAAATGGATACATTGGGGTGACCAGGGATTATAGTGAACCAGAAAGGACTCATCTCCAAAGAGGCATCCACTATTCGCCTACACAACATTTTACCAAGCAAGGAAGCAAGCCCAGTGTCACCAGATTTTCTAATTTTTCTAGAAAAGGTAAAATCTGATTTTAATAAGCAATATTCCCATTTTTAAATGTTGGTGACTAATTTAAAAATTCTAAAACATTACAGATGTCAAATAAAATGTAACTGAATCATATTCAAATTTCAGGTAGCCAGTATTCTATCCTTAGTCTAGTCCAGCTCTACTTCCCTCCACTAAGTTCTACTCATCATCGAAGACTTAGCGAAGGTTTTGTTTCCTCTTTGACTCTTCTCAGTCCCACACTGGCCTATGTACCTTTCTTGTACTTACATGTATTTTAGATCTACAGCTGGGAATCTGCATATGTGGGGGGCCAACTGTAATTACATGCAGATTTTTAACTACACAGTAGTCGGGCACCATTGACACCTTGATTGTTCAAGAGTCAGGTGTATGGCCCACCTCTACCTCCCCATCATTCCCTGTTTCCCTCTATCAGAGTATTTATGCCACTGTATTATTGAAATGTCTGATTGCCTGAGAGCTCTGTACATACAGCTAACTATGAACACCATAATACTACATAACAAACAGGTCATCTAGGAACAGGCTGATGTGGGCTAAAGAGTCTACTGATCTTTGCTTGGCTTACTTATGTGTTTGTGAGTTAACAGGGATCAGGTGATCTAGGTTAGCCTTAGCTGGCATGGCTCTGCTCCATGTGTCTCTCATTCCCCTGAAACGAGTGGTTGCCTGAACATGTACTTTTCATAACAACAGCAGAGGACAAGAAGGAAACATTGAAGTGGTCCAGGACCACTTCAGGCCTAGTCTCAGATCAGCACATTGTTATTTCCACCATATGCTATGATACCAAATAGGACACATGGGGTACCCTAAAGTCAAAGTCAAATAGACTCCACCTTTTTAATGGGAGGGGCAACAAAACCAAATGCAAACAGGGTAGATTAGACACAGGGTGGAATGCAGAATTAGGGCTTTAATGCAATCTACCCAACCCCTGTGGTTAGAAGCCTTGTTTTACTGGTTTTGTATCCCCAAGAGCTTGTTGTGCCAGATACATAGTATATGCTTAATAGTTGTTTCTGAGTTTCAAGGGAGAAAGAATGAATGTGTGAATAAACAACCATTTCTTTTATAGACGAGGAAATAGTCCCAGTGCGGTGGAATGACTTGCCCTAAGTCACACGGTTCATGGCAGATTTGTGAATAGACTTCATGTTTTCTGTCTCTTTCCACCATCATGAGATGCTTGGTGATGAAGTCATTACAGCACAGCACTCACCCCTTTGCACCCTGGGTCTACGGAGCACTGGTGTCTAGTGGACACCTACTGACCAACTCACGGGCCTTACATAGCTGGATTCTGTGGGAGCAGCTGCCACACTGCAAAGCTAGCCAAGGTGTTGGTCTGGCTTGCCCCTCCCACCTGCGCACTTCCCTCCAACCTCCTGCACAAGATGAAAGAGACACAGTCTCTGCCAAGAAATAGAACACAGCCAGATGTCTCCATTGTTATTGTCATCTTTCCTCTTTACATGCTAATCTCCCCAACGGGAGGTTGGAGGAGGCTGCTATTCTGAGGCAGTTTTCTGCAGTTTGATGCTTGTGTTTCTAATCATTATTGCCACTTGCTGGTGTCCCTGTTGGTATATTAACAGTTTAATCCATGTGGATTTCATGTGTACTTGCATTCTGACTTGGCTTAAAGTGAAAACTGGGGATTTGTTTGCCTAGAAAATGAAAGCTACTTTCTCACTTCAGAAGAACTGACCCTTGGCAAAGGAGAGCACATTCAGTGAAACCTCTCACTGCCCCAAATTGAGGGACAAGGAGGCATGACCAGAGGTCACCGTAGAATTTTATTTTTCTTGACTACCAGTTAAGAAAATTGGATTCTAGTAATTGGCTGCTTCGTTAGACAGTTGTGTGAGCTTAGATAAGCTATTGGTCTCCCTGCACCTGAGTTACAATTTGTAAAACAAAGGGGGTAACTAGATGTATGGTTCTCATGAACAGGCTTAAATCCCCCAGGGGTTCACCTCAGGGCACCTGCCTTCTGGGATGAAAGTGGGTGGAAGGCTGTGGGAGGGACTTCAGGATAAATTACAAGAATCATTGGTGCTTGGCTGCCTGCTTCAAGTCGCACTCTTCATTCCCACACTATGATTTTCTCCTCTTCTAACATTGGAGGTACTTGGTAGAGAAGTGTGAGAAATTCCAGTATTACCATCCGGTGTTAACATTGCCTGAGTCAATGAATCAAGACAATCAAAATGCCAATCTCTCACCCTGGAAAGGGTAAATACATACAGTCACTTTGGAAAACTGCTTGGCAGTTTTTCTTATAAAGTTAACCATGCATTTACCTGTGGTCAACCAACGCCACTCTGTTACCCCAAAGAAATGAAGACATATGTTCACACAAACACTTGTACATGAATGTTAATAGCAGGCAAAAGCTAGAAACAATCCAAATATCCATTAACCAAAAAAATGTATAAACTGCATTGCATCCAACATTGGAATACTCTTGGCAATAAAAATATGGAACTCATAATATATGTAAAAATTGGATGCTTGTGTACCCTAAAACTTTATATGTTGAAATCCCAAACCCCAGTGTGATGGCATTGATATTTGAAGATGGGCATTTGAGAGGTAATTAGGTCATAAAAGTGGAGCCCTCATGATGGGATTAGTGCCCTTATTAGAAGAAACAGGAGAGAGATTGCTACCTCTCTCTCCTCTCTCTCTATCTCCCTCTCTCTCTCTCTTTGTCTCTGTCCCTCTCTAGCCATCATGTGAAGACACGGCAAGAAGGTGACCATCTACAAGCCAGGAAGAGGGCTCTCACCCAAACCCAAGCATGCTGGCACCCTGATCTCAGGCTTCCAACCTTCAGAACAGTGAGAAATAAATTTCTATTGTTTAATTATTTAAGCTACTCAGCCTATGGTATTTCTGCATAGCAGCCCAAACTGACTGAGACAGTGGATGAATCTCAAAAATTACTATGTTGAATGAAAGAAGCCAGGTACAAAAGTATACATACCATATGATTCCATTCATGTGAAATCCTAGGAGGGGCCATACAAAGTGTGGTAGAGGTTGCCCCTGGAGGGAGTGCTGAGGGTGTTGACTAGAATAGGGCATAAGAAAATTTGGGGGCAGGGCCAGAGAGATGTGTTCTATCATAATGAGGCTATAGCAACACAAACATTTGTCACAACTCATTAAACTGTGAACTTAAAATCTCTGTATTTTATTGTACATGTTATGCCTCAATTTTTAAAAATATCAAAAACAAAAAATTCTTGCTCTAACTACAGAACAGAGATGTTACTAGGAATTAAAGAAGAACAGCAGCTAAAGAAGAACAGCAGAGGTTTCTTGGAATTTCAATTAAAGAAAAGCTGTTGAACAGAAAACTTTGAGTCTGGAACAAAACCAGTTTGTCAAGACACAGCTGAGGATCTACTCAGCCAAGGGTTGTCATTAACATATAATGTCATGGATAATGCTACTGTGACCAGTGGGTATCCTGGAAAGCAGACTCTGGGGTTAAGATTAGCTTGCAGGAGGCTTTCTAGGGAGGGTTCTTGGGAACCAAAGTTTGAGAAGGGAAGGGAAGGAAGCAGGATTGGACAGAGGGGAAAGCTGAGCCCCGGTCTCAACAAAGGCCTCATCCGGCCTCACAGAGAAGCAAGCAGCTTTCAGAGATGACTCAAGAAAAATAAAGTACCGAGGAAAAATCTGGATCAAAGAGGGTAAAGACCTGCCCTTAGACAACTATACAACACTGAAGAAAGAAATTAAGGAAGACACAAATAAAAGGAAGCATATACCATGTTATGGATTAGAATAATTAATATCATTAAAATGTCCATACTACCCAAAGCAATTTATAGATTCAACACAATCCTTAATAAAATACCAATGACATATTTCATAGATATAAAACAGACATTTCAAAAATTTATATGGAACCATAAGTGACCCCAAATAGCTGAAGCAATTTTGAGAAAGAAGAACAAAGTAGGAGGATCACAATACCTGGTATCAAACTATATGATGAGGCCACTGTAATCAAAACAGTCTGGTACTGGCATAAGTACAGACACATAGATCAATGGAACAGAATAGAGAGCCCAGGAATAAACCTATGTCTCTATGGTCAATTAATATTCAAAAAAGGGGGCAGAAGCTTAAAATGGAGTAACAATAGCCTTTTCAACAAATGGTGTTGGGAGATCTGGACAGCTACATGCAAAGAAATGAAACTCAAACACCATACACAAAAATAAATTCAAGGTGGATAAAAGACTTAAATATACATCACACACCATAAAAGTACTAGAGGGGAACATAGGCAGGAAAATCTCAGATGTTTCACACAGCAATATTTTCACCAATATATCCTCTAGAACAAGGGGCATAAAGGAAAGAATAAACAAAATGACCTCATCAAAACAAAAAGCTTCTGCATGGCAAAAGAAAACATCAGTAAAGTGAAAAGGGAAACAACCGTAAGGGAAAATATATTTGTCAATGATACCTCCGGCAAGAGTTTGATCTCCAAAATATATAAAGAACTCACACAACTCCATTCCAGGAAGATGAACAATCCAATTAAAAAATGGGCAAAGGACCTGAACAGACACTTCTCCAAGGAGGACATACACAGGGCCCAGAGACATATGAAAGGATGCTCAGCATCACTAGCCATCAGAGAGATGAAAATTAAAACCACAATGAGATGCCACTTCACACCAATCAGGGTGGCCATCATAAGCAAAACAACAAACAAGTGCTAGCGAGGATGTGGAAAAAAGGTAACCGTAGTGCACCGTTGGTGGGAATGTAGGCTAGTGCAGCCACTGTTGAAAACAGTATGGAATTTCCTCAAAAAACTAAAAATGGAACTGCCTTTTGACCTGGCAATTCCACTGCTAGGATTATACCCTAAGAATCCTGAAACACCAATTCAAAAGAGCATATGCAGCCCAATGTTCATAGCAGCACAATTTACAATATCCAAGTGTTGGAAGCAACCTAAGTGCCCATCAGTAAATGAGTACATCAAAAACTATGGTACATTTACACAATGTAATACTACTCAGCATAAAGAAAGAAGGAGCTCCTACCCTTCGGGACAGTGTGGATAGAACTGGAGAGCATTATGCTAAGTGAAATAAGCCAGGCTGTGAAAAACAAATACCATATGATCTCACTAAGTGGAACCTAGTCAACAAAACAAATAAGCAAGCAAAATAGAACCAACAACATTGAAATAAAGAACAAACTGACAGTAACCAGAGGGGAGGTGGGAAGGGATAATGGTGGAAAATAGGGGAAGGGTCATGAAGGAACATGTATAAAGGACCCATGGACAAAGACAAAGGGGGTAGCTTCAGATGTGGGAGGCGGGAATGGGTGGCGCAGGAGGGAGAGTGGTGGTGGGAAAATGGAGATAACTGTACTTGAACAACAACAAAAAAAAAGAAAGAAAGAAAAGTGAAATTGACAAAGTTAAGTGTATTAAAAAGAAAAGAATAAAAATATAAAAGTCTATACTATAAAAAAGAAGTAGAAACTATTGTCTCACCACTGTGTTGTACATCTGCAACTAATACAATATTGTGTATTAACCATAATAAAAAACACAATAAGGTGTCACCTCACATCTGTTAGAATTGTTATTATAAAAGAGATAATGTGTTTGTGAAGATGTGGAAAAAAGACTCATGCACTCTTGGTGGAAATATAATTGGTGTAACCACTATGGAAAACAGTATGGCGATTCTTCAAAAAATTGAAACGCAACTATCATATGATCCAACAATTCCACTTCTGCATATATATTCTAAAAATATAAAATTATAATCTTAATGTGATATCTGCACCACCCCCATGTTCATTCACAGCATTTTTATAATAGCCAAGACATGGAAACAACCTAAGTTCATCTGTGGATGAACGGATAAAGCAAATGTAGTGTGTATACATATACAATAGAATATTATTCAATTTTTTTTAATCCTGCCATTTGTGATACATGTATGAACCTTTAGAGCATTATCCTAAATTAAATGAGTCAGAAAGACAAACACAAACACTGCATTATCTCACTTATATGCAGGCTCTAAAAAAAAGAACTCATAGAAACAGAGAACAGATTGGTGGTTGCCAGAGGTGGGGCAGGGAGTAGGGGAATTAAATGAAGATGGTCAAAAGGTACAAACTTCTGATTATAAAATAAATAAGTTCTTGGGATGTAATGCACAATATATGACTGTAGTTAACAATACTATACTGTATATTTGAAGGTTGCTAAGAGAATAAATCTTTAAAATTCTCATCACAAAGAACAGTTGTAGCCAGTGAGGTGATGGATGTTAACTAAACTTACTGTCATAATCATTTTGCAGTATATACACATTCAAATCATTATATTGTACACCTAAAACAAATACAATGTTACATGTTAATTATATATCAATAAAACTGGGAAAAGGGCAGGGAATTAACTCAGGGCAGCCCTAACTTTAATAGCTTTTAGGAAACGTCTCCCTTTCATTCTGCAAAGTAGAGGTAGCTATCATAGCACCAACTCAGGTGAGAAAGGACCCATGTCAATTCTCATTCTCTAAGGAGAACATTATTCTCCGGTTACATAGGGGGGATAGTCAGTGCATTAATAATAAAATCTAAATTGAAGGTTTTCCCCATGATGTCAAAAGTAACTGGCCATGGGAATGTGGGTCTCTGACTGACCCATGTTGCAGCCAAAGTAAAATGATGCCCTTATTTCTCCTGACAATAGGTGTGAGCTGTTTATTAATCAAAAGTTACTTCTCTCAATTTATTCCTCCACGAAGTTGAGAAAACATCACTTATTTTTTGGACAATATCAGCTCCTTCTTTCTCTAGTTGTGTTCAGCCTAGGCCCCAATTTCTGAGTTAGTCCTCAACAAGATCACATATTTCAGCACTGGAGAAAAGGATTAGGGATGTTGACCTAGGAATCCGGGGTGAGGGAGTGAAGAGAGTGGGACAGGGAAAAAGGGAAAACCAACAGAATTCACTTGATTGAGCTGATCATCACTGTGATCCGACTGTAGCTCAATCTCACAAGGACCCTCTGAAGAACCGTGCAGAGAACACACCGCAGACTTGTCCCTGCACAGAGTGAGGGCTGCCTCCAGTAGTCTTAACAGCGCCACCCAGGGAGAGGTTGAGCCACCTCCTGTGACTTCGCAGAAAGTCCAGACCTGTGGAGAAGGGGGAGTGCACCGTTCAAATCCCCTTCAAGACAGAACTGCTGAGCAAGTGCAAGCGGTGTGCTCAGCTGCGACCAGGCCTGGCTGCAGGCTGTGCAGCCCATGCAGTCATACAGGGCCCTGTGGATAGCAGGCCCTACACATGGCTTAATGCCCTGCTGTCATGGTCTTGACATTCTTAGTAATTTTTTAACAACGGGCCCCATTTCATTTTACACCAGGCCCTGCAAATTATGTTGCTGGTCCTGCTGATAGCCTTCAGCTTTAGCTCCTCAGGGTCCACCTTGACTATCAAGCAAAGTTCACATTCTTCTTGGAGTAGGGTCCAGCCAGTTGCTGAACAAGACAGTTATACAAGGAAAGGTCTAGACATTTCCATCCAATGTGGGACCCTTCTAAAGGGCAGTCTTGGCTAATAGGGATTTTGCCAGGTCTGCATTGGGATCTGATGACTCCCCCAACCCAATTCTGCTTGTTCCCTTTTCAACGGTCACTGCTCAGTGAGTCTTCTGCACTCCTAACTCTGACTTAGCATTTGCTTCCCAGAGAATCCAATCGGCTGCTGCAGCTTAAGTCAGAGGAAGGGTGAAGGCGTGTGGTGAGAGACAATAGGACCACTGCTCATGTCACTTTTGCTACTATCCAGCCTTGTGAATCTGCCACCCCACCACCCAGGAGGGGCTTTAGCACTTTGTAATGGGATTGTAAGCCTGGAATGTGTCCTGCTCACAACTCAAAATCTTTTTTTTCTGTTTCCCATTTTGTAATTCAGTTCCCTTGAGACAAGATCTGTGTCTTTTGTGCCAGAATATTAGTTTTGTGACTAATTTCTGCCAACATCCCTCCCTGTGCCAAATACGGAGGGTACATAAAAACTATTAAGGACACAGTCCAGCTGACTGACATTTGGAAAAGCCACAGTCTAACATCTTTGTGCACCCAACGCCCCAAATTCCACACAGATGACACCATCGCCTATTGTTTGTTTCTCTTATGCTCTTGTCCAGCTGAGAGCTTTCACCTTCTCTCCACCGGCATGACCAACACCAGCTGCTGACTCCTCCTTGAATCATCTTTCAAGAAAAATAAAATTTGTCTCTCCACACTAGTTATAACATGAAAGTCGAGGCAAAATTACATTATTACGTACATGTGACTGAAAATCCATGGATGTATAAACTCTATATTGATCTAAATAAGCAAAGAATATAAGTATCCTCTCCACATCTAACTAGTCCCTAACTATAAATATTATGAGTTATATCTATATACACTCTATATGTACCTCAATTTGCAAATATGTATAAATGCAACTGAATTTTTAGTGCGTATAGCAGACTCTGATTGCTATCCTATCCCAGAGCCCCCTACCAACCCCTTGAGTTGACCTGCAGCTGCAGTGGGAGTTCCTGTGTACACCGGCAGCATCCCTTCTGCAGCACATGTGCACTTCAGCTTCTCTGCCTGAGAGCTTTCTCCAACACCAGGGGACCTTGCTCAGACTGTGCTCAGGGAAACCCAGAAGGCAATGGAGTCCAGGTCACTAAGTAACCCCAAAACCAATAAGAGAAGAGAATGGGTGGACAATCACTCCAGCTTGCTCATCCCTCAACTGCTCAAGAGACAGTTCTGTGACATGTTCTATACCAGAGGCTCTCAAACTTCGGTGTGCATCAAAATCATCTGGAAGGCTTGAAAACCATGGATTGATGAGCTCTACCACCAAAGCTTCTGATAAGTAGATCTGGGGTGAGAACTCAAGATTTTTCACTTCTAACAAGGTCCCAGGTGATGCCCATGGATGCCCAGGTGATGCTGGTCTAGGGAGCACCCTTTGAGAAGCAGTTCTTCTGGGGGTCTTCAGTGGAATTCTGCCCCCATGGCCTACAGAGCAACCCTGCTCATCACACACACTTCATTGGCTTCTCTCTCTTCCTGGTCTCCTTTTCCCAACTCCCTGGTTTGGGCTTCCTTGGAATTACCTCTCAAATAAATTCCCAGTACTCAAGCCACTGTCTCAGAGTATCTGGTTTTGGTTTCATTATCTTTTCTTTAAAAAAGTACAACTGAAAAATATCCTGACACCCAAAAATATTGAAAACCACTGATTTAGACAAAGCTTTTATTTTACAGATAGCCCATAAAGGTTTTGGGTCTTAATAAGGGAGATTCAGACCAGAATTTAGATCTCCTAGACTTTCATTCTCTCACACTACCTACTTGGAAAGTAGTAGTTTCCTTATGCCACATGTTGAATTATGGTCACCTGCATGATCAAAAGAATGTGTGTGTGTGTGTGTGTGTGTGTCTGGTGGGGGCGTGAAAGAACAGAGAGGGAGAGAACACCCACTCAGTCATCTTTAGTTTGTCCAGGATTTTCTTCTGTGCCCCAAATGGAGCCTTGATTTTCAAGATCTTGAGGCTTTACTTTCTGTCCAAACTACATTTCCATTTTTATTGAGACATAACTGATATATAACATTATATTAGTTTCAGATGTACATCATAATGATTTGATCTATGTGTATATTGCAAAATGATCACCACATTAAGTCTAGTTAACATATGACACCATACCTAGTTACAAAAATGTATTTTTCTTATGACTTTTAAGGTTTACTGTCTTAGAAACTTTTAAATATGCAACAGTATTATAAACTATAGTCACCATGATATACATTACATACCCAAGCCTTGTTTACTTTATAACTGGAAGTGTGAAACTTTTGACCACTTTTACCCAATTCACACACTTCCTCCACCCCCACCTCTGGCAACCACCAATCTGTTCTCTGTATATATGAGTTATGTGTTTTGCTTGTTTGTTTGTTTGTATTAGATTCCACATAAAAATGATATCGTATGGTATTTGTCTTTCTCTGTCTGTCTTGTTTCACCTAGAATAATGTCTTCATGTTCATCCATGCTGTATCATGTATCATTATTTCATTCTTTTTATGGTTGAAGGTATTCCATTGTATGTATGTTCCATATTTTCTTTATCTATTCTTCTGTCTGCAGAACTTAGGTTGTTTCCTTGTCTTGGCTATTGTAAAAAATGCTTCTCTGAATAAGTGGGTGCAGAAGTCCCAGTGAGGTGCTAATTTCATTTCCTTGGGATTATACCCAGAAGTGGAATTGCTACATTATATGATAATTCTATTTTAATTTTTTGAGGAATCTTCATACTGTTTTTCATAATGGCTGCACATTTTCTATTTTCATTCATCTGATCAGGGCCTGGGCTTTCTTGGTCCCACCTTGAAACAGCAGATCTTCCAAGTCTGCCCCATCAAGGGAGCATATTTGGCTGTCCCTTGTAGGCCATGTCCTAGGTCAACACACTTGAAAGCATCGGTGGGCTGGAAGGACCCTGTTATGCTGTCCTCCTCCAGTCTTCTGGCTGTAGACCAAGCAAAAACAGCTCTAAAATTCCCTCTAATGTGGCTCTTATGCAGATAGTGGAGCAAGTGGCAGGATGCAAGAAGACACTCCAGGGCTCTAAAGCTGGGAGAGAAAATCAACCAATCAGGACCCCAAAAGCCCATGGTTATGTTTTGGTAGAAGCAGCAAGTCTCCCTTGGTAGTTCTGGGGGCTTCCATCTGGCTGCTTTCCTTCCACTATTTATGACACTGCATCTTGTTTTCCACTTCTCTCTCCATGATCTTCAACTCATTTGACATCTAGGAGTTTGCTTTTAATAAACAGTCTCTGGACATGTTATCCCATGATGCCATCTGCCATGTACATGGCCTTCACCTCTATCAATATTGGCTTATAAAGCATTTGACCTTTTAGGAGCTACCAAGGAGCATTATTTTGGGTCCTTAATGCTTCCAATTTTCCGCTTATAATTTAGGAAATACATTGCCAAGTTCAAAGGCTCAGGAGAAGGGGTGCATTTGGAGTGATTAGCCTTGAACACATGCAGAAGTTATTTTCCAAAAAGCTAATCAAGAGACCTCATAGTAGGCTTAATAATGACCACCCCTCCCTATGTGTCTACATCCTAATCCCTGCAACCCATGAATGTTACTTTACATGGCAAAAGGAACTGAACAGATGTGATTAAGTTAAAGACCTTGAGATAGATTATCCTGGATTATCTAGGTGGGCTCAAGTGTTTTCATAATGGTCCTTATGAGAGGAAGGTAGGAGAGTCAAATTTAGAGAAGATGGTGTGATGGTAGAAGCAGAAATTGCAGTGATATGACAATGGATGGAGAGGCCACAGACTAAAGAGTACAGGCTGCCACTAGAAACTAGAAAGGCAAGAAAACAGAATCTCCCCAAGAGCCTCCGGAAGGAACCAGAACCTTGACTTTAGCCCAGGGGAACTGATTTCAGGCATGCAACCTGAAGAACTATCAGAGAATAAATTTGGGGTGCTTAAGCCTCTACAATTATGATGAAACCAGTAAGCACTTTTGTTCTTTGTGGAGCCATTACCTCTTTAGATGGTGCTCATTTGCCAATTATATCCTTTGAAGCAATAAGTAAGCCCTGAATAGCAGGTCTTGGGGCAGCACAGTGAACCTCTATATCCATTTTCACCACCTGGTCAATTGACATTAAAAAAACCTTGTCCTACTTATTCTGATTCAATCAGAAATGTGTTTTTTTAACTGCCCTCTGATGAGGCAGTTGATTCTCAAAGCAGGGACTTGTTCCCAAGGCATGCTCTATTTTTGTTTATACCCCAAACATGATAATGTCATCACCAACCCCATCTTTACCCAATAAAGTGAAAGAGCAGGGGCACAATGACACACACAGAGTGATCCACAGAGTGATCTCCTGCAGAAAAACCCAAACAGGCTTGTAGCTCCTCAAGCCTGCAAGAGACTACGGTATTGTTCGAATCTCCTGCAACAGCCAATCTTGAAAGGGGAGAAACAGGAGGCAGGGAAATCTTTAAGTGTGTTGCTTCTTTTTCTAAAAAAACAATCAGATCATCCTTTTCCTGAAAAATGAAGCCATTCTTACCCATGGAATTTAATCACTGGACTCAGTGTTAGTAGGGATTCGTGGGTATGCAAACTGGTTCCTCATATACAACTAACCTCCTTTATAACTAGCCAGCATTCCTTCCAAAGGTGACATGTTTTCAAGCCTCCTTTCTCTTAGGAACAATGCACAACCTAATGCACATATGTTGATTCTTCTTCACTTCTCTTCTGCTCCTACTTCCTCTCTGGAAAGAGACACATTTATTTTTCAAAGAGTCTGGCCAGTCAACTTTTGTTCACCCAGAAGTTAGGTGCCAGTATGAGCTTCTGAGATGCCACCATCACCACATAAAACAGATGTAAGTCCTTAATTATCAGAGGAGGGAGAGTCAGTGTCCTATAGGTAAGATAACAAAACATTTCAGTTTGCCTGAGAATATCCCAGTTTGAGCCTATAGTCCTTGCATAATTATTAATGGTGCTCCCTTTTACTTGCAAAAGTATACTGGGTAGATGATTAATGTATAGTCATCCTACTTACAGTTGTTCTCTGAGATCTTGGTCTGGTGAAATGGTGTGGAAAGGTAACATGCTGACAATCAATAAACAGATGTCCACCTGGTCCCCACCTACAGAGGATGCCCCATTTCAATTGCAGCACAGACTTTAATGTGATTCATTCAGCCTCTCAAGACGCCAATAGTGGTTGGGGGCAATTTCTTCCTGATGCCTGGGAGGAGGTTTGGAACTATGACTTTATCAAACCATTTAAATGCTTTTTTCTATCTCTGGTCAGGTGGCTCAGTTGGTTGTAGCATCATCCCATGCACCAAAAGGTTGCAGGTTCTATACCCAGTTGGGGCGCATACAGGAGGCAGTAGATGTTTCTCCCTTGTGTTATTGTCTCTCTCTCTCTCTCTCTCAAATCAATAAGAATATATCTTCATGAGAATTAAAAAATTAGTTAATTAAATAAAATAAATGTTATTTTCTAAAATTAAAGTTAGGTCCTTATCTTATAGTAGGCTCCAAAATAAATTTCAGCAGCCTTCAAGAGTTAGATATAAGAGAAAAAAAACTACAGTAGAATTAGTGGAGATCCACATGATCTTGGAGAGAGAAGTTTTATCTGTTTACGCAAAGAAAAAAACCGTGAAGAGATAAATCTAATTATGCCAAATTTAAGTTTTCTGAATGGTGAAAACATAGCCATACACACAAAGCTAGAAGACAAATTCAATCTAAGAAAAAATATGTGCAATATATAAGAGAAACTGTCATTTGGTAGCTTTAATATTGAAAGATAGTTCAACTAACGAAGTTTCCTATTAATTGGTGCTGCCTGTAGGTATATAGCCTGCAGTAAAAGTAATAGCTAATACATACTGAACCCTTAAAATCAGTTTTTAAAACCATGAAGGAAAAAAGGGCAAATAAAGGCAAAAAAAACAATTTATAAAAGAGGAAATGCAAACATCAAATTAACATATTCTCTCTGGTAATCAAAGAACACAATCAATATGACATACCATTTGCCACCCATTGTTTTCATGATCATCCAGTGTTGATGAAGAGCTGGATAAGTGAGCTCTCTCACACACACCTAGAAGGACCAGGTGTTATCAACCTTTCTGGAGAGCAGTTTGAGTATATCTCAAAGCCTCATCTCATTTGAGTCACTTGAATATAGTCACCGCCACCCAATGCAAGTCACACAGATCTCCAAGAAGCCAGACCACCTCAAAGTTGCTGTCAGTCCATGAGAAATGGCCTCTTCAGGAGTCTAGTTCTAGCTTTGAAACATCATTGAGTTCAGGAGTCCCCAAATACAGAAACTTGCCTGAACAAGAGCTCCCTGTCTGCCTCCTATCCCACTTTTCTCGGTGGCAACTGTGGTTGCAGGCTGCCTTGCTCTTCCCTCTCTCTCCTTCTTGGGGTAGAGGTTAAAAAAAAATTTCCTAGTTCTCCAATCTGACAGATAATAGAGGCACACCAACCTAAGTTGTTCCCCTGTCCTGAATTCATACCAAGGATACCTTGTAGATATGGAATGTGGATTCCAAGAGCAGTCAGGTCATAGAGAGAGGACATGTGAGCCAGTCAGGACAGCCTGGGTTTGCAACATCCTTTCACTGAGAAACATATGGGCCTGGGCTGCCCAGAGTGTAAGAGAACTGCTGTCCCTGGGAGCTCACCAAGCCCTGCGGTTGGAAGCATGGCAAGGAAGCCAGTGGCAAGTGTTTGATAAGCAAAATCATCTGGGAAGCCTGGAGGAGAGGGATCTGTGAGGGGTGGAACAGCAAGACTGGGCTCTGAGTACCACCCAGGGAGTTCTCATTTCCCTCCATTCATCGCCTGCCATTGCTCCTGATTATGATTTTTTGCTCCTGTCCATCTCACATCCTTGTGTTAATCCTTCCAGTCTGGGGCAATTTTATTGTACTGTGTTTGCTAATTTCCCATTTACAGCAATGAGGAGGCAACTTCCCACTGCTTCCTGGCAGCTCAGAAGCCAGCTGAATGGGCAGGGGATAGGAATTCTCTGCTTCTGCAGTCTTCGTTTTATGAAGCAGTATTAGCTCTGAAATACAGACATGCCAGAAGCTGGAGAGCAGCTGCTTCTATAGAAAAAGCAACAGAGAAGTCAGAACAGAGGAGGCAGTGTTGACAGAGGAGTGGTACCAGAAAAACTACAAATGTTGGCTCTGAACTCCAATATAGCTGCTGAGGGCAGAAGCAGCTACTTTGCTACTTCCCTCTTTCCCTTATTAAGCTCAACAGCAAAGTTTTTTTCATCTCTTCCTAAGGAGAAATGAGGTTAGTGATGGGTTAGCTTCTAATAGCCCAATGGGATCCAAACGGCCTCCCACCCACCACGTCCTTGGGAGCTATTGTCAGGCCTCCAAAGGTCAGTGTATCAGCTGGCTATAGCTCTGCAACAAATTTCTCTAAAAAGATAACAACTTATTTAGCTCACAATTCCCTGGGTCAGAAATGTAGGCTTGGTTCAGCTGGGCAGTTCTTCTGATCTCAACTGGATGCCCTCATGTGTCTGTAGCCAGTTGCAAAGGGGCCGTGCTGGTCTAGTCTGGCTGTCTCACATGTATGGGTCTCAACTGGGACAACTTCACTCAGGGACATTAGGCTTCCTCCACCAGCCCTTGTACATTTACATGGTGGAGGCAGGGGTCTGACAAAAGCCAGCAGAAGCATGCATGACCTCTTAAGATACAGGCCCAGAACTGGTTCACTCTGTCCTCCCATTCAGTCTATTGACTAAACCAAGTCAAACAGATGCAAGGGCGCTAGAAATAGACTCCCCTCACAGTCAGAGGAGATGCAAAGTCACATTGCAAGACAGATGGGCCAGCAAGAAATGAAACAATGGGGTCCTTTTCATAGCCTTAGCAACCTTCCATAGTTTCTCAGAGGACGCCTTGGCCCAGTCCAGTAGCTATGAAAATGGAATCAAGATATTTTTCATAAAACAGTTTTAGTCAAAGAGCGCCCCAGGACTGGCCCCTCCACATGGGCTTAAATTCAAGGCATGCCTTCATCATGACACACATGGGACAGCATTTCTATCTAAACACCATCAACTTGGGAAGCAGCAATTTTCCAAGACCCAAGTCTGGGCAAAGAAGTGTCCTAAGCGTTCAGTATAAAATGGGGAACAGAAACCACCTTTGAGTAGCTTAAGAAAGGACTTTATTAGAGTGGAAAGTGTTAAAGGAATAAAGGCAGGTCCTGTTGAAGCACCCAGAGACACACAATGGCAACATAGTCATCACTAGCCCCAACCTGAATTGGAGCCCAGCAAGCACTACAGCCCTGGAGGAGGGACCACTGGACAGGAGCCAGAGCCATAGGAGGACAAGAAACTTGGCCCCAGGCAGGCAGGCAGGCAGGCAGGGAGCATCACCTTGACCTCTGTCCTCTTCTTTCTTTCTGGGGCCACCCAGTGACCAAACCCAACTGGAAGCCTGAGGTAAGACAGTCCAGTGATGTGGCCCACAGAGGTCAGCCCCTTGGAACATTCATCAGGACAGAAATGGTGAGGGGTGGGCCAGAAAGTGACAGGGAGTGAGCAGAAGTACAGTGCCACTACTGCTGACCATGCTGGACAATGACAGCAGCCACGGTGGCCTCAAGGAACGTGACAGCTCTTGTCACTGCCGCCACCACCACCCTGGATGGACTCTGCCTAGCTTCAGCTTCTCTCTGACACTTGCTTCCAAGCAAAGGTCTGAAAAGAGGTGGTGGCTCTGAGCTGGTTGGCTCCAAGGTGCATGCCTGTACCCTATCTCCAGAGAAGGGTGGGAACACTAGCATCCTGTATTTTCTGAAGCCACTATATTTGGGAGGTAAATTCTGTATTCTACCAAGAGAAATAAGGTGGACCATTTTTGAAACCCAGAAAGGAGGGTGTGCTAATGCTGGGCAGCCAAGGAAAAGGGTCCCTACCCAAGTCTCTTGGGCACATGTGCGTCTGCTGTGTGCAGCAGGCCAGTCCCAACCACTCACCCCACCTCCACCTTGAGATCTCACATGTGTAATGGAGCCTGGGATGGGGCTCCTGAGTCAGAACCCATGTGCAGACACCCAGGACTTCCATTGCAGGAGGAGTCTCTTTCCTACTTCCTTATAACCTGGAGGTCACCCATGGTGCCCTGGTGGGAATGGGGCTAAAGGGACACCTAAGTGGTAACTTGATAGGGAGCTAAGGAAATAAAAGTAACTATGCAATGCTCTGCTGAGGTGACACAGCCCTTGAGAAACCAGAACACATTCACTTTTTGCCTGATGCAAATCTCCCAAAAGATGCTGACTTCTGTGGGCCAAATTCTAACATGGGGACTTCCTCCTGCTGCGTGACAACTGTGTTCGGTGCTCGTGACAACTTCCCCAAGATGAACCATGTGTTCCCTGTCTCATTCTGACACATATCATCAGCAATGAGTGTTAAGTCCATGGGACAGGGAGGATTAATTAGTCTGCATTACATCCCCTTTGGTCTGACCTGGGACAGATGGTTTTCAGCATTTACTTAACTAGGGATCCCTATGAACACTACCCTATTCTATCCCTCCACTGCAAACATAAAGGTTGCTAAGTATTGAGTGCTGAATAAGTGCCAGATCCATCTAACTTTTCACCTACCTAAAAATATTTAGCTTTTACAACACCTCTGTGTAATGGACACTTTCTATTTTCCTTTTACAGATGAGAAACTGAGGTTCAGAGGGGTACAGAACTCACCCGAAGTCATGCAGCTGGTAAGTGGCAGAGCCGGGATTAGATCTAGGCAACGCATAAGCTTCTGACCAATAGGCTCTACTGCCCATGGCAAATGGTGGTCCCAGCCCTGGGGCTCTGCAGGATTCCATAATGTCTTATATACCTCTGAATTTACTACAATTACATTTTACCTTAATATGAAAAAGTTTTAACCAGAATATTTTCCAGAGGAAAATGTTTGTTATTTATTAATCAAAGGGTGACTTTACTATCTAAATCACTATCTGTGTAGAATTTTAACATTCACTACATTAATTAAGCATTTACCACCCCCCACCCCAAGTGCTGGGGTAAGGACCCTATAGCTATCATCTCAGCGAATCCTCATAATAACTCAAGGAGGTAGATAGTAATAATAGTAACAACAATAATAAGCCCATTTTACAGATAAGGCAACTGAGGCTCACAAGAACCCCTCCAGTTCATTATTTTGTGAAATATACCCAAAGTACATGGGAGCACTCCACTGAGGCCCACTGAGGTGCTGACCAACCTTTATCAGGTGCAGCTTTTTCTCCTTCACATCTTTCTTCCTCTGCTTTCTCATTGCTTCCCTCTTCTCAATCTTTTCATCTCTCTCTCTCCCAGGTTCTTCTCTTCCTTTGTCCACATCACAGACCTGCCATCAGCTTCCGTGGCCATTGTTAGCCCCGAGGGTGATGTGCAGGCCCAAACACCCAAGACCTCATTCCCAAAGGTACAGTCTCTGCTCGGAGCACCCAGAGGTTCTTTGACATGGCAGTTAAGATGGGACAAGGAATGCTTCTTCATGTTACCTTTCAGGAAAATATCATCTGACTATTTGAAAATTCTGACATAGAGATACTGAGAAGGTCTCATACATATTCCAAGCTCTTAATAGAAATCAGAAATCATATTCAAGTTAATCTTTGATTATCTTAAGGTGATTGAAGTAAAAATCAGCATGTACAATCCAAACATAGGATCTGGCACAACCCATGCCCCTTTTTATTACAAAACATTTTATTACAAAATCATAAGCATATAATTCTGTAACATAACAATATCACACTCAAGCATACCATATGACATTTTAGATGAAATATTCACATTGCTGTCCATCTTGCATGAGATCTTCCCATACCCTGCCAACCACACTCAAGCAAGCCTTACTTCTGCTGGACCCTGTACACAGGTAAGTTGCCCTCATGGATAAGGTTGTGGTTGGGGGCTGACATTCAAAGCACTATATTGTCTCGGTTTTCACATACGCATTTTTTCACATTTCATCACCCCTGAAATCAAGGCCACAGTCAGTGGCATCCTCACATTTGTTACTGGGCAGGCAGCAATAGTGACATGATTGTCCTTGGGCTGTGTGACCTTGGTCATTGTTCCTAATGTTGTGATCACTTCAAATGTACATTGAGGGTTCTACACCTGTTGGGTTTAGTTTTTATTTAGAATGTAAACTAAAAGGCATTTTACATAAATGTAAAAGGGCGACTTAGCCTCTTCCTACCTTCATTGGGATATTTCAAAGGCAGAGCCTGTGGTATGTGGTTCAGAATCCTTCTTAATATGGAAGGAACACCTACAGGAAACTTCACAGGCCTGTGACATTGTTTCTAAAGATGAAGCCAAATTTTTACTTTTTATGCATCCTCAGAGATATATTAAAGGGAAGGCAGAAAGAGGAATATCATAAAGGGCTTCTCCATGGTCACATCATACCAGGAGGCTCCCATTGTGCAAAGTGATACTGTTAAAGTTTATGTTCCTTGCAAGTCTCATCGGCCCTGGGCTCACACAGCAAGTAAATCAAACACCTCTGACCTAGTGTCTTTTCTAGACATGACTAGGACACCTCTGATCTCATCTCCCTCCCTAAACTTCAGGTCTGTCCACATACAAGCCTGGAAACATCATTTTATATTTGTTCAGAAAAAATATTAGTCAGATTTCGGCAGTAACTGCAAAAGCAGAACAGAGACACACAGTGATACAGCAATTCCAACTCCAGTTATGTAGCCAACAGAAATACACACCTTGTTTACAAAAAGACATGTACTAGAATGTTTGGCTTTTATTAAAGCCCCAAACTAGAAACAATTAATGTATGTTAACAGTACAGTGAATGTATAAATTGTATGCTGTTCATATAATCACATACTCTAAAGCAATAAAGATGAGCAATATACAATTACATGCAACAACATGGAAGAATCTCAATGACATAATGTTGAATGCTAGTGTGGGATTCATACTGTATAATGCCATCTAGATAAATTATGTTCTAATTACCTCTTGCTGCATAACAAACGATTCCAAAAGTCGGTGGCTTTAAACGATAATTTTTGGCTCATGAAACTGAATTCGGGCAGAGCTCGGTTCAGGACAGCTCATCCCCGCTGCACTCTGGGGCAGTTGAGGAGCATGGAACTCTGGAGGCTGTGTCATGTGAAGGGTCTTCACTGTGGTTGTGGTTGGAACACATACACACAGCCTTGCAGGTGACAGGCTCCAAAGGTGAGCTCCCCAAAAGGACCAAGGAGCAGTCATAATGCCTTTTATAACACAGCCCCAGAAGCCACAATAGGTCACTTCTGCCATAGTGACTGTTCCACACCAGTCACTATTTAGAGGGAGGGAACAGAGACCATGACTTTCGATGGAGGAATATCAGCATCACATTTTCACAAGAGAGGGGATGAGATATATTGATGCAGCCATCTTTGAAAAATACACCTGTCACGAAGTACCAAAGAGGCAAACTAATCTGTGGTCTTAGAAGGGTAGTAGTGACTCTTAGGATGGGGGTAGTGGCTAAAAAGGAATATGAGAGGGGCTTCTGGGTGCTCATAATATTCTATTTTTTTATCCAGTGCTGGTCCACTTTGTGAAAATTCATCAAGCTATACTGACATGTGCACCTTGTGGATGTACGTTTATAACTTAGAAAATAATTTTAAGAACATTAAAAATGACATTTTTGACAAAGCTTGGTGCATTCTGTAGGTCCAATCCAAACTTTCCTCAACAATAGCCCCAGCACTTCCACTGGAATACACTTTAGAGATGAATAAAAGCACTCCAGTCAAAGGCTAGCCCTCTTATTGGGCTAACATCTTGCCAAGGTGGAGAAAATGGGTTTCTTTTTCTCAGGGCCAGAGAAAGATTAAAGCCCACTGTGATGTTTAATTTTATGTGACAGGTTGGCTGAGCCACAGTGCCCAGATGTGTAGTCAAACATTATTCTGGATGTTTTGGTGAGAATGTTTTTGGACGAGATTAGCTTTGAGTTGATGCGCTGTGAGTAAAGCAGATTACTCCCCATAATGTGGATGGGCCTCATCCAATCAGGCGAAAGCCTGAATAAAACAAAATGCAGACCTCCCCCAAGAGTGAAAGAATTTTGCCAGGACTTGAAGCATAACATCAGCTCTTTTCTGAGCTCCCCAGCCTATAGATTTTGGACTTGTGGCTCTCCATAATTGCATGCCCTTTCTTGTTTAAACTGGATGTCAGCTGGGTGGTCTGGACCTCTCAGACAGCTGGTAAAACTTTGCCCAGCCCTAATTTCCATGTCCATGTGAGTTTACAAAGCTCTTCCTGTGACCTCACTTTATCTAGAGATTTCTTCCAAGTGCTACTTTCTCCTTCAATACTCTGTTACAATTCAGACTTAAGCCCAGTCCCTCACTAGTTTCTATTTATTAAAAAAAATCATTTATCCCAAGTATTTTTTTAGTTTATTGACTTTACTAAACATTTGAGAGGGTAAAAAAAAAAGTTATTTCTGTTTTAGTCAGCTCTTGCCACAAGGTCCTGTGTAACAATCACAAGCACAATGTGATACAACAATAAGAATTTATTTCCTGATCATTTATCAGTGGATAGGCTGGGGTTTGGCTGATCTAATGTAGAAGTGGGTGGGCTTGGCACAGGTGGTGGACTAGGTCCAGTTTTTCTTCACATGTTCCTCATGGACCTTAGTCCTGCAAATCACCAGGCCTGTTTTTTACCATGGTGAAAATGAGGGGTGACACAGAGCAAAAGCCCTGCCAAGAGCATCTCAAGCCTCTTCCTGTGCCCTATCTGCTAACATCCCAGTAGCCAAATCCAGTTAAATGGGCAAGTCTAAAGTAAAGCATAGGGGAGAATACTCAACCCCCACCCACTTGGCCATGGCAAGAGTGTGGGTGCATAACACTAGAAGGGGGGGAAGAACTGGGATCAATTATTCAAACTCCCACAGTCTCCTGCAATCCTCCTGCCTCACACCACCTTCTTCTCCTTTCTTTTCTTTCACTTCACCTCTCTCCAGAGCTTGAGGAAAAGCATTCCCTCCATCTTAGCAGAATGGTTTCTCTTTTGTTAAACCTGAAGCATTATTTTCTTCTCCAAAGCTCAGAGCATGTCTTCAATGAAAGTGAGTATCTCCCTACGGTCTCCAGGAAGCTTGCTAAGAAACTAAAGTTGTCCAATACCGATACGTAGAATAGAGCCCTTAAGTCTGGCTATGATGTTATTGGGCCATCCACTATGAAACTAAAAGGAAAAATAAACCATCATCTTTCCACCCCCTAAGCCCTTTCTCAGGACAACTCTGAAGTCAGGGAGATAAATATTGAATTTCCAGGCTCCCGAGTCCTTAAACATAAAGAGTAAAGTTTCCCTGGGGAATTGCCTGAGTCTTTTTCTGAATGAATCTCTAAAACACAAAAAAACAAACTTTTTTTTACAGGGGGTCCCAGGGCAGCACATTAATGGAGCAGCAATGAAGAGCAGAGCATCCATCAGCAGTGCCAAAGTGTATCCCTGGGCAAACTGGGAAAAATCAAGCAGAAAATTAATCCTTTGCTCCTTATACAGGCTCATTCTCATCAGTCTGGATGCGTGGCCCACCCTACAAAGAGGGTATGCGTGACAAAGACTAGGATAGAAGTGGAAGGCAGCACAGCCTTCGACCCTCCCCAGGGCTGCTTTGATGTTGAATCATTTCATGACTAGGCAATGAACACATCCACAACTCTCCTGGGCCTGAAGACTGATACTACTTTTTTATCTTGTTCCAGAAAACTCACTGAGTTTTGTCACTGGGTTTACTTTGGAAGGGTGTGGGGAGTGGAGCAATATAATCAGTCTATACACAATATTTGAGAATGATGAAGAAAAACCAAGTGTTCATGCACAGGCTACAATATCTGTGACAAGGCAGCACACTTCTGGAAGGTCTTGGTTCCGAGGGAAAGCAGAGCCACCCTGCAGGTAGCTGTGGGGCTATGGCATTGCATTGATTTTAAGACATATTTTTTCCTATCCAAACATCTCTGAGGCTGGGACTCATTATTAGAAGTCCCTTACAACCATTAGCTCTAGGAAACATTCATGTAGCAACTGCCACCTACATGCATATGCTCCAATGTCAAAAGCACTGCATCAAACCTTGGAGAGTAGTTGCAACCAGCAGTGGACACCTGACTGGGGCAGGGTGAGAGGAAGGTGAAATGTGTGCTTGGCAGGCCTCTCAAAGCAGGCATCGAAAGCAGGCTAGCTTTCCGCAATTGCTGAACCAGCCTAAGGAGCCCAAATCCAAAGGCTTTTAGTTCTTGTATGGTTTATACTAATTGGGATTTAGGCACTGGCAGTCAGAGGAAGGGTGAAGGAGGTGAGAGAATGAATTTTTTACCAACCACTCCTTGAAATCGGGCCATGTGAGTGAGAGGCCAGAATAGCCAATGAAGAAACATGGACAGCGTGGGCAACTGGAGGGGAATGGATTTGAATTTACCAAAGAACTTTCTTTCTTGCCATCAGATTCCAAGTAAATGTTCCAGATATTTTACACCACATTAAATAATCTGCACACTGTGGAGACAGGAAGATAGATGGGAAGCAAATCTGGAAATGACTCACTCCCAGTAGAATGGATAAATACACGGTTGTGTATTCATAAAATACTGTAGCAAAGCAGATGAAGGAGCCAAAGTACATATGAGAAACGCACACCCTTCATGCACAGCACATTGAGCCAAAGCATCCAGACATGAAAACATATTTAGGGGAAGATTGTATAAAAATCAAGAACTGGGACGACTAATCAATGTTATCTTAAGTTGTGACTGTTGGTTTCCTTGGTGGGAAGACCAGATAGGGCCTGGGAGGGTGTATAAAGAGGACATCGAGATGCTGAGGGTTGGTTATAAAGGTGTGTTCATTTTATGAAAATTCACTGAGCACACCTTTAAGATGTGTGCTCCTTCGGCATGTATGTATGTTGTTTGTCAATAACAAGTTTTTTTAAAGGGAAAACTTCTTTGGTAGCTGAGATTGGAGAGAAACCCAAACAGGATGACTACAGGATCTGGAGGCCAACAACTGCGTGGATTTCTTAGCCTCCACTCTCATCACCCTGCCTAAAACATTGCCCCAAACAATTTATATATTGTGTATCATACAACTTGATGAAATACAGCTTAGCAAACAAAAAAAGGGATTCTTCGAGAGCTGTGGAAACAAATTTCACACAAAACAATCAAGTCTTGGAAAGATGAAGGCTTCCTTTTCCTCCCCCCTTTTTACTGAGATATAATTGACATATAGCATTGTAGTCATTTTTGGTGCGACATAATGATTTGATATATGTACATATTGTGAAATGATTACCATAGTAAGTTTAATTGACATCCATAACCACATATAGTTATAAATTTTTTTCTTATGATGAGGACTTTTAAAATCCCTATCAGTCGTTCTAAAGGAAGACTCGAAGCTCATGCATGTGTGTGCGCGCACACGCACACACAACGCGCTCAGCAACCACTGGTAGCCGCAACTGGTGGTCTAAGCTAAACCATAGCTCTGTTGCACTCATTCCATTTGCCATGTTGTGGTCCCCAGTCTCTCCCCAGCTAGTCTCTACCTGCCTTCCTGCCATACTCTATGTGCCAAATTTAACAGTAAGCAGCTATCTATTCAATTAATATTGACTGAGCACCTGCATGATCCAGGCCTGTGCTACCTGTTTGATATAATTTGAAAGCCAACCATAGGAGGCCAGAATCATGACCATTTCACAGATAGAGAAGCTGAGGCTCAGAGGGGCCATAGGGGCTTATCCAAGGTCAGGGACTAGGTGGCAAGTGGTCAATTCATGAGAATAAATCAGCATTACATTAAGCCACAGAGCCCTGAAACAGCTTGTGACACAGGGTCTTTGTGGTTGTAAGGAAATGGTACACTACCACTCAAAAGAAAAGAAAAGACACTAGACCTGATTTCAGAAAGAATATTTGGGATATGTGAAAAAGTCTTATGCCTCATCGTATATGAGTGCTGCTCAAGATGAAGAAAACATAAATAGGAGACACATTAATGTCAGCCAAGCTGGCCAATGACCTTTCAGAAAGTTTTCCAAGTGTCTGTGCCCATGAACCCCACAGAACCAATTTCTCCAGATTCCCATCAAAGCCACTGTGTGAGTCCTGCTCGGGACTGGCTGCCTTGAAACAGCTCACCGATGTCAGTTGATTGTGACACTTGAGTCCTGGAGGGTACGTGATGCATAGGCGTGTGCACACACATGTTGTATCCTGTGTGCTCTGTAGGTATGAAAATAAGAGAGCATCACCGAGTGATCCTCAGTAATGAAAAGCAATTAAAACTCATCAGTCAGCTGTCCAGAGCTCTGATACTGGCTATTTCTGTTTTTAAAATGAGAAAACAAAAATAAAGTTATACTTGCTCTTTATTAAATAAACTTGCTTTAGAAAAATGATTGCTTCTGTATTCCTGGTTCTTACCCCACCCCATCCTTTATGGGGCCTGCTCCCTTTCTACCACCACAATTTCCTCCCCAAGAGGCATAGGAGGAGATGAATCAGAGTTAGAGAACTTTAAAGCTTGAAGTAATGTGAGAGTAAACCCAATCCAACTCATCTGATACCCAGAGATGGCAAATGACCTCCTAGTGGTCACACCACAAGGCTGGGCACCCGCTTGAAACAGAGCTCAGGTCCATCTTCGGGAGTTTCCCTGGAAACTAGTGAAGCCCATGGAATCACAGCAACCATAGTCTTGCACTCATCAGTTCTCTGAATTTCAGTTTATTCAACTCTACAAGGATTAGGTGAATTCCAAAGTCCTACCTATCACTTTGATTTTGTTTTTTAATTTTATGGGAAGAATTCAGAGACACTATACCTCTCTCAGTAAGACATTTGGGGGTAAACAATTCTCTTCTCAAATCCCAGTTCCATGCTGAACTTGTGCCTTGCGTTGTGCAAGACACTTAGCTTTTCTTCCCCTTGATAACCAAATAAGCAGAGCAAGTCTGTACCATTACCATATGCAATTCGAAGGCACTCAGGGTTTGTTTTGTATGTTTCCAAAATAATTTGCTACAGGGCAGTTGTATTTCCTAGAGCAATGCTTTCCTGAAGACCTCGTGTACATCCTAGTTCGCATAACCAAGGTCAACTTTCCGTACACTCACAAATGATGGCAGTTTTCCTTTCACCATCTGGGAGTGGCCCTGCCACCAACAGGAGCTTAAACACAGCTTACAAACCAATCTTACTTGATGGTTTTGAAGTTGTGTAATTCCCAAATATCTTTAATTTTTTGGTATTCTATTTTACATTTCAATCAAAGAGAAGACTTTGTTAGTATTTTTTATTAAACTATTTCAGAATCACATCATTCAAATTCACATATAAATAACCAAAACTATATATAATTCAAAAGACATTAACTAGTCATCACGGGATAAAAACCCCGAACTTGGCCTATCTTGCCCTTGATCTATTGGTTCAACATAGGGTTGTTTGGTTTTGTTTTGTTTTTAATTGCATGTGTTGGCAGTGTGAGGGAAGCACCATCATCCCTTTGAAGCCGAGACATTGACAGATCTTCATCCTCCCAGGGACAGTGGGGACAATCTCAGAGCCTCTCCCAGTGGATGCATGTTAAGCACTTAATGCAGCAGTTGGTATTTAGACAGATGTGTTCAAATGTCCCCTCTCACTATTATCACTGAGCTGACGTCACTTTTCCACTTACCTTCCAAATATTGACCATTTTTTTTAGAATTATAAATATCCAAGGGAAATGGGGGTCAACTAGAGTCATTCCCCCCACTTTGGGGTTGAAGAGAAAGACACCCACTGGAAAGGAAAGGATGGCGTGACAGATTCTGGTTGATCATACAACCAGGAGGCCACCGACATCCTCTGACCCTCCAACACACCTCCCAGTGCTCCATGTCACCAGCCTGCCCACCGCACACCACCACCTTGCCACATGTTCATGACCTTGAGATTCCTTTAGTCTCAGAAGAAAAGATGGCACCATGGGAAAACACCAATGTGTGGCTTTCCTTCTTTTCTTTGTTATTTCTCTTCAGTCTTTTTAAGGACCCATTACACTGTGGCCCGAACAGACCACGAACAAAGCCCTCAGTTTCCTGGAGCAGAATCTCAGAGTTAGGTCTTTGGCCGCTGTCCCTTCAGTGATGCCATAAAGTCACAACCATTAAGGAGATCACCATTAGAACTTGAAGAAGTCTGGGGTCAAAGATCTCAAGATGGGGAAAAACTAAATCTTTCTGGCAATCCCAATTTTATGATTCCTTGGACCCAACTTCGAGAGTGTCATCCCCACCCCAGCTTCTCTTCCAGAATAAGATGGGGCTAGCCAACATGGCATCCAGGTTTTAGCAGGCATTTCCCAGCCTCAGACCATGTGAGGAAATTGAAACCCTATCCCCAAACTAGAGGCAAGGCCTGTGCCCTGGCTTGTTCCTGAGCCTGCTCAGCCTTCTGTCACTATCCACCGTGACCTCCATGCACTAGTCTTCTGTTCCTGGAAATTATCTTGCTCTGTCAGTCACAGGATATTTGCATATATCATTTTCTCTACTTAGAATGGTCTCATCTCTGTCCCATCTCAAATTACCTCTCACTCACCCTTCTAATCTCATTCCTCAGGAAGCTGCCTTGAACCCATCCAGTCTACAAGGACCCCCTTGGCTTTTCCTTCTGAGACTGCACCACCATGTGTAGCCATGCACCACCCTGGAAGTTCCAGGTAAACAGGAAACATCCATTTTGCTCACCATTCCATTCCTTACACTCAGCACAGGGCAGAGTAGGTACGTTAGTAGGTGTTCAGTAATTTTTGCTGAGTATAAGATTGGGGACTGGCAAAGAGTAGGATTCTAAAGGAAGGGGATAGTCAAAGGGAGAACTACCAGCTCTAAAATGTCTCCCTGGCTCCAGATTTCTCCGCAGCCCCCCCACCCAAAGGACTGTCCAAATCCCCCCGCCCCAACCCAGCTCATGCTTCGGGGACACTCCTGAAAAGACACTATGTTGAATGCCATCCTTGAGACTTCACAGGAGTTTTGAGGCCACTTACCCATAATTGGTTCCAGTGCTAATTCACTGGCCTGCAGGGGCTCACATAAGAAACTTGCTCAGCTGAAAAGGTAGGAGGCTCTTTTGTCTAAAAAATTTCCTCAGCCATACTCTTTTCTTTATTGGTGAGGAGAAAAAGAAAGCAGGCAGCACCACCCCTCACTGGCTAAAATCCTGATTAATAGATACAGGGCCTGGCAGAAATAACACCTGCTTGTGTATGATAGGTAGGGTAATAATATGGGAGTAATAACCTGCAGTTTTAATTTGAACATTTCACCTAAAATGTCATGTGGTGTGCTTGAGTGTGATATTGTTATGTTACAGAATTATATGCTTATGATTTTGTAATAAAAGATTTTGTAATAAAAAGGGGCGTTATTTGTGCCAGACACTGTATGTAGTTCCCTGGAAACAAGCAAGAACATCTCCAGAAAAATCTACTATTACCCTATTTAACCTCCTCAGCCTACAGGACGACAACAAGAGCCACTTAGAGATGAGGCACTTTCTGATCAGTTCTCTACAGGAAAACCCTTCCTCTCTAGGAAACGTTCCAGAGGCTGCCAGATGGGAATATAGAAATGACTCTCACCAGCTGCCCCAGGGAATTGAGCAGCCCTCCATCCAGAGTTTTCCCAATTCCTCACCCTGCCCCCATCACTGTAACCCCTCCAGGTCCCACCCCCACCAAAAACCTGCAGCGACATTCCCAAGGACCCCCTTCCCCACCTTTCTACAGGCTGCCTGCAAATCTTGGCCTGGGCTTTGGGAGTCTCCAGCTGTTTTCAAGAGTTAACTAAACAGCCATTTAATTACACTGCTGGGCTGTATAAATATTGTGCTCCACAAAATGGTAAAAAGCAGATATTTTTAGGAGGTTACAGATGTTTCTTGTGATTAGCAAAGTCACAGGTCAGGAAGAATGTTTCTCCCCCCAAAGAGAAGAAAAAAGGAGGCTCTCCAGCAGCCATTTTTGGGGATTCCATGTCATGGGCTTGCATGGGTACTCAGCAGAGAGTTTCGCTCTGAAACCCAGCAAGTGGGCTCCAAAGTCCAGGATCATGGAGGAGACCAGGGGCCCGGAGAGTCATTCATCCAAGCCCAACATGGGCTGTTTTTCCACCCCTGGATTTGCTCTGCCTCTTGTTCCATGTCAGTAACATTCATGAAGCACCTACTATGTGCAAGACACCACACTGTGGCTAACAAATACTAAGTGACAGAAAGGGACTTTTGATCACACAGGTGTACAAGAAGGCTCACAGCAGCATGGTGTGAAATAGCCCCCCACTGGAAACCATCGCGATACAACGGAACCCACTCAGCAGTGAAACGAATGAAATGTAACCACTCACAGCAGCATGTATGAGTCTCAGATGCAGAATGCTGAGTGGAAGAAAATATACAAACAGACAAAACTAGAAAACTAGAAGTACCTGATTATGTAGCCCTATCTGTTGATTCCTACATTAGAGCTAGACTTAGCTCTCAGGTGTCAGAAAACCCTGAGGGACCCAGAGGGAGTGAGCCCAGTGTATGACAGGGTCTTCAGAAACCTCCACTCAAGGCCCATCACATCACTGAGGGCCCTGGGAAGATGGGAGCCCAGAGGACAAGAGTGTCGGGAGAAGATGAGCACAGGTATCCCCATGCACAGCCCATGGTTCCTGGGACACTAAGGGCTGGCAGGACTGTGCTCTCACAATGGGGAAAAATAAATTCTATCTCCAACGAAGAGGGGTTTATTTTGTACCCTTCTCTTGTAAAGCAGCCCATCATGAAACTTTCCCTAGAGGACACAGGAAAATTTGAGGAGTTTCAGTTGGGTAAGTTGAGTCTGCACTTTGACACTTCAGGCAGGTATCCTTTGAAGAGAAAAGGCGTGTAGTTTTTTGGAGTAAGCAAAAATGCAAGGTGGAGAATAGCTTCTGTGAGCAACTAAGAAATATGAGATGTGGAACATGTACAATGTGGCTTATGTGTACGTAACTAGAAGGACACACAAGAAGCCAGCAACTGTGGGTGACTTTGGGGATAAAAATGAGAGAAGAGGGCCAGGGGAAGTATGAAAAAACTGACTTTTCTCTGTATACTCCTTTGTACTGTTTAGATACTTTCCATGTGCATGTTTTTAAAATTTTTTTAAAGAGTTTCTTTATTCATTCAGCAAACAACTGTGGAGTGTATACAGTGGATGTCAAGCATTGAGAGAATGAGATAAAGCAAAACCAGGCCACGCCCTGACTAACGCCACCTTTAGGAGCACACTGGCACTGGCAGGTGCATAGGTCAGCCACATAACCTGAGGCCCTTTGGAGAAAGGAGACATCACTGATCAAACATCAAGACAGCAGTGTAAATGAGACTGTCCTGGGCAAACCAAGATTTGGATGGCCCAGGTAGGATAATACCCACCTGTAGTCAGAACGCTGGGACAAAAAGAGGCATAAGAACTATGGAGAAGATGACAGCTGAACAGGGCAGCCTCATGGAAGAGCACCTAAAGGGTAGGTGGGATTTAGATGGTACATTCAGGAGGGGATAATAGGCAGAATTAAGGCCCCCAAGAAGATTCTACACCCAACCCCCAGGACTACATATATATGATGATAAATTGTACCCATGAATGCATTATGTCTCTTAGCACATACTGCTAAAACAAATTACTGTAGACTTGGTATTTTATACAATAAGCATTTATTTCTCCAGCTCTGGAGTCTGCAAGTCTGAGATCAGGGTGCTGGCATGGTCAGGTTCTGGTGAAAGCTCTCTTCTTGGTCTGTAGTTGGTACCTTCTTGCTGTATCTTCACATGGTGAAGAAAGAGAGTTCATATGAATTTGGGTGCAGGGGCATAATTATACAGTCCACAGCATTCATTACCTTACATGGCAAAAGGGACTTTGCAGATGTAAGTAAAGTGACTAATCATTTGACATTAAGATAGGGAGATCATCCTGGATTATCTGAGTGGGCCCAATGTAATCAGTCAAGTCCTCTAAAGTAGAGGCAGAAGATGAAGGCAGAGGAGCTCAGAGAGACTTGAAGCCCAAGAAGGGCCCCACATCCCATTGCAGGTGGAAGAACCACATGATCAAGAACGTGGGCATCTTAGAGGATCTGAGAGAGCACCTTTGGCTGATAACCAATGAGGAAACAGGAACCTCAGTCCTACTACTCCAAGGAACTAAATTAGACCACAACCCAAATTAGCTTGGAGCAGATTCTTCCCCTAGTCCCCCAGATGAGAGTCCAGCCTGGCCAATGCCTTGGTTTCAGGCTGTGACATGGGATCAAAGCAGAGAACCTGGCTGAACCTACCCTGACTCTGACCTGCAGCAACTGGGAGACAAAGAACAGGTGCTGTTTTAAGGGACTAAATTTGTGGTAATTTTTTACACAGCAGCAGAAAACTAACAGAGGATATTTGAGTTAGGGAAAAGAGTGAGAACATTTATGAGGGGGAGCTGTGGTCATGAATGCAAACATCTGTGGAGCCAGGCACGGTAGGCCCAGCTAGAGAAACAACAGTGTAAGCTCACTGATGGGGGGCCACCAAGACTCAGCCTAGGGGTCAAAGAGGCAGCATGGAAGGTGGGATGAGGCTGTCTGGAGAGTTCACCCCATTCCCTGTCCCCGAAGCTATATTTTTTTTATTTTTTTGAGGAATATAAACTCAGTGTGGCTCAATAATCCAATTTTTTGAGAGAACCCAGAAATCCATTTTTTTTAAATCTGACAAAAAGACTATAATTTGAATATGTAAAACAAATCCAATTAGATAATGGGCAAAAGATTTGCACAGACCTTTCACTGAAGAAGATATACAGACAGCAAATAAACATGTAAAAATATATTAAACATCATTAGCTAACTGGGAAATGCAAATTAAAACTATAATGAGAAATTACTACACACCTATCCAAATGGCTACACTAATAAATAGTGACAACAACAAGTGCTGGTGAAAGTAAGAGAAACTGAATCACGCATACATTGTTTGTGGGCATATAAAATGGCACAGCCACTCTAAAAAATATGTTGGTCATTTCTTATAAAGCTAAGGTGTAACTAGTATATGACCTCAGTTTAGCAATCACAGTCTTGGTCATTTATTCAGAGAATGAAAACTTACGTTCACACAGACAACTGTATGTGAATGTACAAATAAGATTAATTTATAATAGACTCAAACTGGAAATTATCCAGATGTTTTTCAATGAGTGAATTGTTATACAAATTGTGATTCATTGATACCATGGAACACCACTCAGCAATAAAAAGAAATGAACCATTTATGCAGGCAACAACTTGGACAAATCTCAAGTCCAATTTGTATTTTAAAAAGCCCTCATTCAAGCTTCATAGGCAGATGTTTGCAATTTTTCTAGGCAGACCAAGCAACTCAGAAATGTGTGTCTTGAGCCATATGTGACCTTCTAGGGCATCAACTAAGTACAAGAGACAAGGCAGAAGGTCCCTGAACAGGATCAAAGCTGAGTGTGGCTCTTTCAAGAGATAATGGACAGCCAGTGAGAGTCCCCCCTTTCCTTTCATCCAGAAGTGAAAGGTAAGTTACATACATGGAAAACAATTGACTGTGCCAGGCCTAACCTTCCTGGTGCTCCCCAACAACTTGTTGACATAAAGGCCACTGGCCCCATTTCTAGGCAAGGCAGATGAGGTGCAGAGTGTCCACAATTGTCTCTAATTACACGGATGTGAAGTGCTGAAACCAGGCTCAAAACTCCAGTTCTGACTCCACAACCTGAGTTCTTCCAATCGCTCCTCATGGTATCCCACATCAAGCTATTTGATCCTTTTCACTGGAAAGGGCTTTGCTGTCATGTTTCCCAAGGCCTGGCCTCTTGCCTCACTTAGTCACCAGCTCCCTCTCCTCACTCAAGGCGGCTGCTCTTCCTCCTCTCCCACTCCTGCTGTGGTGGCTGCCTCTCCGTCCCCACAGCACCTCCCTCACTCCACCTGCAGCCCAGCCTTTCGGACACCATTCCCACTGCTTACTTGTAGCTCAGTCTCTTGGCTTCCCAGTTGCAAATTCCTGAGACAGGAATCGAATTGGTTCAGGTCATGTTTCTGTCCCAAGGCATAATGGATGGCTGGTCAGCCTGTGGGGTAGGCCTCCATTTGGTCAGATGCCTGCCAAGGCATGACCCTCTGTAATCACTCTCTCTTTCCCATCCCCCTCTACCCACTAATCCATCTGTGAGCAATTTATGTCTCAGGGCCAACCTCCAAAAGCCACTCATGGCACAGACAGGACCACTCAGGAAAGCTTTTCCTAAAAACAGCACCCAAATACCTGCTGAGGCTTGCCTGATGCTCATAAATATGGCTTGAATGGAGCGCCTGCACCAGACAAGGTAAGCATTCATGACAGTACACACAATCAATCTAAAGCCTCTGAAACACCCACTGCTGCCCCGTGGGGGCAGTGGCAAGAACAGCACATGGATCACCCAGACTGACCCAGGTGAGCAAAGGAACCAGGGAGTGCTCCATGTCCCCAGTCACCCTCAGTCATGCTGCGCAATGGAGTTGAGCAACTTGAACAAAAGGTCTCCTTTGTTTCCCACTGAGAGAGTAAGATCTCATTAGTAATGAACCCTCACTCTGCCTCTTTCTGACATGGACAACTTGGGAAGGCTTCTGAAGAACCACCCAAATCAGTAAGGAGTTGGAAAGGCAGACACATAATGAGGTCAGAGGATTCCTTGTACTGAGAGGGTAGAATTTTAAATTCTCTTTATAAAGCCTACATTTTGAATGGAGGGAAGCAGTTCTTAAAAATACTTATTTAGCTTATATTGACACTATAAGCTGTGTATGTGTATATAGTGTAGGTTTGCCATATGACCTATAGATACACCTATAAATCTGTCACCACAATCAAGATAATGAAGCTATCCATCACCTCAAGACTCTTCAGGGCCATTGTAGAGACCCCCTACCTCCCACTCCCCATGTCCCTGTCTTAGCAACCACTGATCTTCTTTCTGTCAGTAGGATTTGTCTTTTCTAGTATGTTACACAAATAGAATCATATTGTATGTACGTGGTTTTCTCTGGCATCTTTCAGCATAATTTTGATAACTGTGCTATTGTGCATATATTAATAATTCATTCCCTTTTATTTCAGAGGAGTATTCCATGGTCTAACATACCATAATTTGTTCATTCATTCCCCTATTGTTGGACATTTGGTTTATTCCCAGTTTGGACTATGACAGTCATCAGCATTCACATACAGATTTTTGTAGCTGTACGTATGCTTTCTTTCCTCTTGGGGAAAATACTTAAGAATAGAAAAACTGGATCATTTGGTAAGCATGCATTTGAGCATGGTCAATTTAATAAAGCTTTCTTGTGGGCTTCAGAGTGTCCACACTGTGTATATTTAGCCTACCAAATAAAGGCACGCACAGATCCCACAGAAACACATGATACACATACTCACTGATGAGGAGGTTACATCAGGCAGCCAGCTTCATTCCAGTCCTCCCAATACATGAAAAGGGCTTCCAGAAGGGAGAATCTCCCAGGATGACCTTCAGTTTTGTAAATGTTCACTGCACAAGCTCCTGACACTTCAGAAATGGCCCATAACAGGGCTATGTAATCTGTCTCCAGGGGATCCTTTAAATAAGGACATCATCTCACTGGTCTAGAATAAGACAGTAATGATCAATACTGAAAGCTGCAGCATGAACCAGAGCAGGAGTTCTTCAAGGATGCTACCTTCAACATCACCTGGGAGCTTATTAGAAATGCACATTCTCCCCAGCCCAGACCTACAGAGTTGACTGTCTGGTTGGGGCCCAGCACTCTGGGCTTTCACCAGCCCTGCAGGTTATCTGATACATGCTCTGGTTTAAGAAACAGTGGCTTAGGACACCTTTCGAGTCCTTCAGTTCACTCAAAGTTGAATCCATCCAAAGTCCTGATACACCATCATCTCTATTGCCTGCTCTACCCACAGCACTGTGGAGCCCACCCTCTTAAAATTCTACAACCCTGTGTTTGTCTTCTCAGAGAACCAAATCACCAACTGGAATGAAAACTTATTCAGTGATAGTCATCACTATTTCCCCAAAGCACCAAACTAAGAAAAACTAGGAATCAGGCAGGAACTCAATCACTAAACCATTTAAATCCTACTGTCAAAACCACACATTTTTCTACATGTGGTTTTCACCCTAGCATATTTCAGTAAATAAATCTAAGAAAAGAAAAAGACTTTAGGTGGTACACCATTCCAATACTCTTTACTGCTCTACAACCATTGCTGCAAATTTATACATTAGCAGGAAAATTAATCAAACTTGAATAGAAGAATTTGAGTAAAAATATTAGATACTTTTTGTTTTAATCTTCAGTTTAAGCATGATTTCTGCTCAACATTGTAACCAAAGAGAGGTTCTGATCATTTCCTTGGTACATTTGCATGCTTAACATTTAGCCCAGTCTTTGAACAGCCTCTCCAACTTCCGGCCAAGCAGAACTTTGCCTCTCACTTTGAACTTGCCGGCAAGGAAAGCCTTCTGAGGGTTTATTTTTCCCAAAACCAACTCCATAAAGATAGGTTCTGGGATTGTGAAGATGGTATCTGCTGGGAGCCTGGCAGATCCTGGATACATGTCCCCAGAACCATTCTTCAGATCAATGGTCCACTGCAGAACGATCTTCCCATCTTTGGTGATGTCCAGCTGAAAGATGGCATTGACTTTCTGTACCAGTTGGGCCCCCACTTCTTTGATGTAATACCTAATGTCCTCAAACACTTGGCAGCTCTGGAACTCTGACAGCTCTAGAGGGTGTGGCATGGCAGATTCCCAAGCTGAGCCCAATTCCTTGAACTGACCTGCCTGAGGTCCATCCCCTGCTTTGATCTTGGGTTGATGGTCAGTTCTCTTCCACATCTTACTGTGCTGGTCCTCTTGACCTTGCCATCTGGTTAGTGAGCCACAGTGGCCAGATTAATATCTGCAGGTCAGATTGTGACATCAAAGGTGAGGCTCAAGCACGGAATGAGGCTGGTGTGTGTGCTGTAGTCTTATTGGCCAAACAGATGCTAAAATGTGACATGGGGTGAGGCCTCAGACATGTAATTATGAGGCAGATCCACACCACCATCCCCCAAACCAATAAAAGCTATTGGTCTTACAAGCCCAGAAAGTTCTGGACCTCATGGTAGAAATAAAGGAAACTGGCTTGAGAAGCTTCTTCGGTGACATGAGTTCTGTCTTTCCAATGCAGGCATCTCCCAGTAGCAACCCTAACTGAAAGAGCAGTTATTCTGATCCCGTCAAAAGTAGATGATTCTTAAGCAACATACTATGGTGCTGGATTTGGCTTGACCTGGTGGCAGGTGGAGAGGAAATGCTTTCAGAGCCAAACAGCAGATTGGAGAAGGAATCAGCACATACCTGCATCAGTCAGAAAGCTTCTAGCACAGTGATAGGGAGGAGAAATATAAAAGACATATCCCTAAGATGAGCAGAAGATTCTTCTGGTCTTACATGATAGTTTCAGGTAATAACACTGTTCTTAGGCACTGTTCTAGGCACTGTACAGGTATTAATCTTTTTAATCTTTATTATGGAGCTTTGAGGTAAGTATTACTCTTTATCCCTATTTTACAAGTAAGAAAACTGAGGCAGGGAGAAATAAAGTGTTATTCTAAAAGTCACACAGCTAGTAAATATGGTAGCAAGCTTTGAACAGAGGTGGAATGACTCTAGAACCCACTGTTAGTCTCCCTGATGCTTTCTCATGATTAGGATGAAGTTTTCAGGAGGGAATATCACAGAGCTGTTCTTGTGCCCTTCTCAGTGCATTATATCAAGTGGTATGTGGTGTCAGTATGTCCCATTACTGGTTATGTGGACCTTGATCACTGCTAGGTTTATCCTCTGCAGTTACTGTTTGTTCCTTTGCAATGAAGAAGTACCTTGTGGAGAGATATTTTGAGATTTCGCAAATACCCTGTTTCATGTCATATTTCAGCCCAGTCCTTTCTGCATCCACCTGTGGTCCATCAGTGTGATATGTGCTAAATGGTCATTTTCTATTCTGATCATTCCCTTCAGTTTAAAAAAGAAAATTTATTATTGTTCAAGTACAGTTGTCTCCATTTTCCCACCACCACTTTCCCCTGCACCACTTATCCCCATGTCCCACTCTTAATCCTAACCCCCTTTGGCTGTGTCCATGGGTCCTTTATACGTGTTCCTTGATGATCCTTCCCCTTCCTTCCCCCATTAACCCCTTCCCCCTCCCCTCTGGTCACTGTCAGTGTGTTCTTTATTTCAATGTCCCTGGTTATATTTTGCTTGCTTGTTTTGTTGATTAGGTCCCTTCAGTTTTAACAATTGGAATTCTGCTATAAGGAAGTGCTGTCCCTTCTCCCCTATTTCTTTATTTGTTCAATTATGTATTTATTTCAGTATGAATTTGTGGATATTTATTTTGTTCTGTGGAGCATAATATATTATTATCATTACTTATTTTCCTCCAAATTGTCCCAGATTTGGTCACTGGGAGCTCCATCAACCTGGTGCTTGTGTCCATTCCAAACCATACTGCTCTTATGTGTAAGGAAAGATACATTAAATGGTGTTGCTGATAGCTTTGTTCTGTCTGGGAGGAATGCAGAAAATAAAAAGACTTTGGCATATTTTCTTTGATACATGATGAATAAGGTGGTATTACCAACATGGAGCAGTTAAGCAAAACCCAGTGGCCTCCAAAACCAAGTCTACTCTGAGAACACCAGAAATGAACATCTGCATAGAAAATTTAAAATGAAGAAGCACGCAACTCCCTAGCAAGTTCAATGTGAGCAGCCAATAGAGAACTGGGCCCCATTGCCACCCATATCTGCTTTTACTCAAGAGAGGGGTTGTCCGTTCTGAATTATTCAGATAGAGCCCCAAATGGACTGCCATTCCTACCTCAGCACATCAGAGAGAAACACAACTCCATAGTCCATACCTGTAGCCTTCATGTTTCTATCTTTTATATGTGGGTATTTCTTCCCTTAAAGGGATTCCGAGTATGAATGGCTCCTAGGCACGTGGAAAGGTATTCAACATCATTAGTCACTAGGGACATGCAAATTAAAGCTACATGACTCATCACACACAAATTTTTTTTAACTATGTATACTAATGAATGTTATCTAGACTAACTGTGACGATCATTTCATGACATATACAAATAGCAAATCATTATGTTGTATACCTAAAACTAATAATGTTATATGTCAATTATATCTCAATTAAAAAACAAATGAGCAAAGATGTTGAATTGTTCTCAGGTGAAGAGAAGTATCACCAATTGGTGATCCCTATCTCTGTACCAGGGTGCGCAACCCGTGGTCCACAGGCTGTGTGCTTCTCAGGATGGCTGTGGATGCAGCCCAACACAAAACTGTAAGTTTACTTAAAACATTGTGAGATTTCATTTTGTGATTACATATCACAATGTACTTAATATGTGGTCCAACACAACACTTCTTCCAGTGTGACCCAGAGACACCAAAAGGTTGGACATCCCTGTGAGTATAGACTTTTCTCTCATGTCCCTGCAGGAACCCTGCAGAAGGGACTTTTACACTGCCTCCTCAACAATTCTTGAGCTTCTCAGGTCTAGGTTTTTGTATCTTATCCTCTATTACTATTAAAAATTCTATTTGCCTTTAAATCTCAATTTAAACAGTGTCAGCCTCTGTCAACCCCACCACCATCATGCAGTAGAATCTACACAAACATCTAGCTGGATATGCTTGCAACTTTGGGGGTCAGACAAGTGCTAAACTGGGGCCAGTATGCCAGTGCAACCCAAATAAAGCATGGGGCAGCCCTCAGAAAACACTTTACCAAGGCTATGCAGTCTAAGGGAACACCCAACAAATAGTGTTTCTCTTTACTACTTGAATTCTAGAGAAACTTGGAAATAAGACAAGGAATGGAAGATGGAAACCAAAACTTTGATCAAAGAAAAGAGTTATGTGAGACCCCAATGTGCCTGACAACTCAACCCCACAATGCAATGCAGAGTTCCTCACCTCACTCTCAGGCACTCTCCTGGGAGGGCTCTGCACATGGGGCTGGCCATGAGGAGCTCCCACAGGGAAAGTTCTGGACATAGAGAAGCTCATTTTATACTTCTCACCTTCATCACTCCAAAAAGTCACCTTATCTAAGTGAGTAAAGGGATGAAGAGAGGCCAGGAGTGATCTGGGGAGAAATCACTTTGAAAGAAAATCCCTCCTTGAGAACATATATAAAGGACCCATGGACAAAAACAATGAGAGGGGGAAGATTCAATGTGGTAGGTAGGGGTGGGTAGGGCAGGGGAGAGTAATGAGGGGGAAATGGGGACAACTCTAATTGAACAACAATAACAAAAAAAATTTTTTTTGAAGTCCCTCCTTGAAGAAACCAGAGAATGGAGACAGACCCAGTTCTCTAGGAAATGCTAGTTCTTGCTGGGGGACAGGGGGAAGGGTAAATTCAAGGGAGCCTAGGCATAGAGCATTATTTTGCCTAATCTCTTTTCATTCTTCAGCTTCTTGTTTCCCCCTCAGGTTTTCTTGAGGTTTTAATAACTCAAGCTAGGGGATCTTTCAGCTGCCCTCACTCCTCCCAAGCTTCTCTGCCCTGGTAGAATGAATACTTCCCCTGTCAGTATAGGTATATAAATAACGACCCTGCTTTAATGGTAAGCTTTGTGACCTATAAACAAAGAGAATATTTACATTGTAAGTGTCAAAACAGGCTAGCTTGAGTTTTATAAACTAACCTAGACAATAATTACTCATTTTCCCCAAAGGGTACAGAGTGAGAGCCTGTCAGAAACAAGCAGTCAGCAGAAACTAGAAGTTTAGACAGAAAAGGTTCTGTAAGGAAGAAGTTTGAACATAAACAGTGAGACCAGCATTGCCCAAGAGAATTTTCTGAAATAGTGAAAATGTTCTGTATCTGTGCCGTCCAACAGTGACAACTAGCCAAAGCACTTGACACATGTCTAGGGTGACTGAGGAACTGAATTAATTTTTTAAGTATATTTCATTAATTATGCTATTACAGTTGTCCCAATTTTTCCCCTTTGCCTCCTCCACCCAGTACTGCCATTCCCTCCAGGAATCCCCCCATTAGTTCATGTCCATGGGTCCCATGTGCACGTTCTTTGGCTTCTCCATTTCCTATGCTATCCTTAACTTTCCCCTGTCTATCTTATTCCTACCAATTATGCTTCTTAATCCCTGTACCTTTTCCCCATTCTCACCCTTCCCCCTCCCCTTCCCCCTTCCAAATGATCTCCATATCCATGATTCTGTTCCTGTTCTGATTGTTTGCTTAGTTATATGTGGTTTTTTGTTTGTTTTTTCAGTTGCTGATAGTTGTGAATTTGTTGCCTTTTTAATGTTCATAGTTTTGATCTTCTTCCTTTTCTTAAAAAAGTTCCTTTAACATTTGATGTAATAATGGCATGGTGGTGACAAACTCTTTTAGTTTTACCTTGTCTGGGAAGCACTTTATCTACCCTTCCATTCTTAATGATAGTTTTGCTGGATAGAGTAATATTGGATGTAGGTCCTTGCTTTTCATCACTTTGAATGCTTCTTGCTAGTCCCTTCTTGCCTGCAAAATTTCTTTTGAGAAATCAGTTGATAGTCTATGAGAACTCCTTTGTAGATAATTCTCTACACTTCTCTTGATGCTTTTAAGATTCTCTCTTTATCTTTAACCCTTGGCATTTTAATTATGATGTGTCTTGGTGTGGTCCTCTTTGGGTCCAACTTGTTTGCGACTCTCTGTGCTTCCTGGACTTGTATGTCTATTTCCTTTGCCAAATTAGGGAAGTTTTCTTTCATTATTTTTTCAAATAAGTTTTCAATTTCATGCTCTTCCTCTTCTCCTTCTGGCATCCCTATCATTCAGATATTGTCATATTTGGAGATGTCCCAGAGGTTCCTCAGGATTTTTTTGAATTCTTGTTTCTTCATTCTGTTCTGGTTGAATTTTTATCTCTTCCCTATTTCCAAGTCATTGGTTTGAATCCCAACTTCCTTCCCTTCTCTGTTGGTTTCTTGTAGATTATTCATTTCACTTAGTGTGACTTTAATTTCTTCCTTCCTTTATTTATTTATTTATTTTTAAATTTTAATTATTTATTTATTTTGCTGTATTCGAGGAATTCTATGAGTATCCTGATAACCGGTGTTTTGAACTCTGCATCTGATAGGTTGGCTATCTCCGTTTCACTTAGTTCTTTTTCTGGGGTTTTGTTCTGTTCTTTCCTTTGGGTCATTTTTGTTTGTCTCCTTAATTTAGCAGCATCCCTGTGTTTGTTTCTGTGTATTAGGTAGAGCTGCTTTTTACTCCCTGTGTTGGTAGTGTGGTCCATGTAGAAAAGGCACCTGTAAGTCGTATGGGGCAGAGTCTTAGGTAATTGCCAAGGTGGGGCAACCTGCTTCACTGCTTTGTGGCTGTGTGGTGAGAGCTCCTAGAAGGGACAATGCCACTACCTGGTTTCTGGTGGTTCACCAAGCACTTACCCCATTTCCAGTCACTTCACCCCCTTTCTGTCTGTGCCTGGTGCCCTTCTAGCTGCTGCCCCAGTGATGAATCCCAGAGTGGGTGAGTTTGCATACATTCTAAGACTGTGCTGACTCATTAAGTGGTGAAAATCTGCCATTTTCTTATGCCGTCCCAAACCCCACTGGTTTTTATAGCCAGAGATAATGGAGATCTATCTTACTGGATAGATAAGATCTATCTTACTGGTTCTGGAACCCTGGGCTCTGCTGTCTGGTCTGGGGCTGGGATCGCTCCCTCCCAGGATATCCCCTCCTGTCCATTCCACCACTGCTGCCACCACCACCTTTCCATGCCACACCACCTCTGTGCCAGTCTCCTCGACTCTGCCCCTCCTACCTGTCTGGAATGTGGAATACGTCTTCTTTAAATCCTCAGTTGTCAGGCTTCCATACAGTTTGATTTTCTGATGGTGCTGGGTGTTATTAATTTTGAGATCTGTTTGTAATTGTTTCTACAGTTGTGCAAGGAGGCAAAGTGTGTCTACCTATGCCTCCATCTTGACCAGAATTTAGAACTGAATTAATTTTATTTAGTTGTTATAAATTTAAATAATCATATATGACTTTCCACCAGCATCCTGGGAAACAACCCCAACATCATTCTAACCACTATAAGGAAGTTACATGGCCATTAGTGGATGCTGTCCCCATCTTTAATCACCAAATTACAACAAACATAAAAATCCCATTCCTAAAACCCCAAATTAACTCACTGGAGACTACTACACATGTGGAACAGAGACCAGCTCCCACTGGTGGGATGTGGTCCATGCATTAGGGTGCCCCATTTTTGGACAAAGCTAAAAGCCTAAAGACATACATACTTATGTATACTTAAAATAGTACAGTTACATTTATCTTTGAATAGGACATAAGTGTGCTCAAGTAGGTGATTACTGGGTAACTTGTAAGTTAAATTGTGTGAAGTATGACCAGACGAGACATTTAACTCCTTCTCACAGCTCTTCTAGATTGTCCCTGATGGGCAAAAGATGTCTTTGTTATCAATTACTGCAATAATGCTGTGTAACAAACCACCCCCAAATTCACTGACTTCAGCTCATGAGTTAATGGACCAGCAATTTATGCTGGATTCAGCTGGTGATTCTTCTGGTCTCCTCTGGGCTCACTCACAGGTCTGGTGTTTGCCTATCAGAGGCCATGCCTAGGCCATCTGACACTAATTCTCCTACATGCTGATCTAGGTACATTGTCATTGTGGAAGCAGGGTATGAGTATGCAGTCTCAACTATGTGAGTGCTTTCCCTCTGCTTATACCTGTTAGCCAAAGCACATCCCTTTGCCAAACCCAGAGTCATTGTGAGAGGGCACTACTAGGCTATATAGAAAAGGGTATTGTTATGGACTGAAAGTGTGTGTCCTTCCACAAACTCTATGTTGAAACTCTACCCCCCTCCGCTGCACACAATATGATGGCATTAGTAAATGTGGTCTTTGGCAGAGGTCATCAGGTTTAAATGAAGTCATAAGAAAAAGGAGCTACTACCATTCACAACAGCATGGATGGAACTGGAGAGCATTATGCTAAGTGAAATAAGCCAGGCGGTGAAAGACAGATACCATATGATCTCACCTATAAGTGGAACCTCATCAACAAAATAAACAAGCAAGCAAAACATAACCAGTAACATAGAAATAAAAACAAACTGACAGTAACCAGAGGGGAGGAAGGACAGGGATGACAGGTGAAAGGGAGGGGTAAGGTCATCAAGGAACATGCACAAAGGACCCATTGACAAAGGCAAATGGGACAAGGATTGCGGGTGGGAAGCAGGGGTGGGGGCTGGGGGAAATGGTGGTGGGAAATTGTTGACAAAGAAAAAAAGGTGGTCAGGGGGAGGTTGGGAGTAGTGTGGGAAATTAGGAAGCCGAAGAATTGGTGTATGCAGCCCATGGACATGGACTCAGAGGTGTGGGGATGATGGGATAAGGTGCAGGGCGGAGGGGATAAAGGAGAGAAAATTGGGACAATTGTAATAGCATATTCAATAAAATATTTTTTAGAAGAGAGTAAAGCCTTCATGAGTGGAATTAGTGCCCTTAGAAGAGTCACAAGATGGAATGTTTATCCTCTTTGCTCTCCACCACATGAGAACTCAGTAAGAAGTTAACAGCCTGCAGCCCGGAAGAGAAATCTCACCAGAACCCCACCATGCTGCCACCCTGACCTTTGACTTCCAGCCTCAAGAACTAAAAAATAAATGTGTCTTTTTTATAAGCCACTTAGTCTATGGTATTTTTGTTATAAAAACCTAAGATGACTAAGAAAATTAGTACTGAGATGTGGGATACTGCTGTTTAAATATCTAAAATTATGGAGGTAGCTTAGTAACTAGGCAATAATAGAGGCTAGAGGAGTTTTGAGTTGTATGCAAGAAAAAAACCCTACATTTCCTTGAACAGAACTTTAGAGGTTGTTCTGGTAGAAACTCAGGAGAAGGGAGGGCTGTAGAGAAAGCTTCAACCTTCTTAGAGAAAACCTAAATAAGCCTGAACAGAATGTTGGTAGAAATATGAACATTCAGATGAGGTCTCAGACAGAAATGAGGAATGTGTGTTGTTGAAAACTGGAGGAAGCGTGAACCTCATTATAAAGTGGCAAAGAACTTGACTGGATTTGGCTCATGTTATAGTGCTTTGTGGAAGGCAGAACTTGTGAGTGATGAAATTGGATATCTAGCTGAAGCAATCTCTAAGTAGAATGTTGAAAGTGCAACTTGGTTCTTCCTGACTGCTTATAGTAAAATTTGAGAAGAAAGAAATGACTTAATCACAGAATTGTTAAGTAAAAAGCAAGCAGACCTTAAAGATTTGGACATTTCTCAGCCTGTCCACATTGCAAAACATGAGTACACTAAGGGTGTGGCCAAGCGATGATTGACAGGGAAATTAGTATTGGTGTGAACCACATGTGGACTTAATCAGACTCCCCAGAAGGAAAACTGCCAATTTGAACTGAAGGGGAAGGAGATGGGAAGGAATGAAGGACTTCTGGATTTTATAGGATAGAACTATTGAGCTATTTGGCTGCGAACATGCTCATTCTTCAAGACAAGGGAAGAATCATCCTGAAGGCAATACAGAGGTCACCAAGAATCCCTCCTTAGTTTCTTTTTTTTTATCTTTATTGTGTTTTTTCCGTTACCATTTAGTCCCCTTATGCTCTCCTCCCACCAGCAATCACCACACTGTTTTCCATGTCCTTGAGTCCTTTTTCCTTTTTGCTCAATCCCTCTACCCACTGACCTCCCTGCCCACCCCCACTAGCTGTCATCTGCTCTCCATCTATGAGTCTGTCTCTATTTTCCTTGTTAGTTCAGTTTGTTCATTAGATTCCAAGTACGAGTGAAATCGTATGGTATTTGTCTTTCTCTGACTGGCTTATTTTACTTAGTATAATGTTCTCCAGGTCTATCCATACTGTTGCAAAGGGTAAAATTATCTTTTTTAAGCCCAAGTAGAATTCCATTGTGTAAATGTCCCATATTTGTTTTATCCACCCATCTATTGATGGACACTTTTCCTACTTAGTTTCTTTTTTTTTAATTAATTAATTTATTTTTTCAATTGCTGTTCAAGTACAGTGGTCTCCATTTTCCACCCACCGTTCCCCCCACCCCACCCATCTCTGCCTCACACCTTTGATCTTACGCCCTTTGGATTTGTTCTTGTGTCTTTTATTCATGTTCCTTGATGACCCTTCCCCTATTTTCCTACTTAGTTTCAAAAGTACAATTGCCTTGCCTTCAACAGGCCAGAGGGCATCTGCCCAAAACTGTGGGGTTGGGGCCCCCCAGTAGTCCTGGGGGTGAGAACCTGCCTGGTAGAGTCTGGGGACAACGCCTCTGCCCAAACAGGTCTAGACTGGGCCCCAGGGGTCTGACAGGCAGAACATGAAGCCAGAGAGCATTAAGATTCAGCATGACAATCTCACAAAGTTTCCCTTGCTGTGTTGGGTTTGCTTCGGACCCATGTCCACTTTCTTCTCCCCTGTTTACCCCTTTTGCAGTAAAAGTATCTATCCTGTACCTGTCCCACCATTGCATTTTGAAAGCACATAACTTGTTTGGTTTCCATAGGTTCACAGCTGACTTAGGATAACTCAATCCTACCACATCTGATTTAGATAAGACTTTGGACTTTAGACCTTAGGGCTGATGCTGGAACAAGTTAAGATTGGGGGGTGTTGGGGTAAAATGAATGTATTTTGTATATTATGACATGAATTTGGGGGAACGAGGGGCAAAATGGATTGAATATAACTACCAAATTCATATGTTGAAACCTCCTCCACTCCCCATGTGATGGTATTAGGAAGTGGGGCCTTTGGAAGATTATATGAGATCATAGGGTAGAGTCTTCATGAATACCCTTATAAGAGTCATGAAAGAGCTTGTGTCCCCTCTTGGATCTCTGCCATCTGAAGATACGAGGAGAACTCAAAAGCCTGAAACCCAGAAAGGACTCTCGCTAAAACCTGAATGTGCTGTCACCCTGACCTTGGATTTCCAGCCTCCAGAACTCAGAAATAAATTTCTGTTGTGTATAAGGCATCCAGTTCATGGTATTTTTCTTAAAACAGCCGAAGCCAAAACAGTTAAAGATACAGGAAAGGGCAAAGATCAATAATGTACTTAATCTATTACATCCACAGGAACATCATGTCAAGTCCAGAAACCCTTTTGGAAAAATCACTGAACCACACCAGACTTATGTACAAAAATATTTGAAAATCTCAGTAACTTACTTGAGACTCTTAAATATGGAAAACAGAGATTACCCTTTCCCTCCAGGCCCATGAGAGGGCACTTCTATTTTAAGACAAAGCTAAATAAAGGCCTAAAGACAAGCAAATACCTAAAACAGAACAGTTATATTTATTTTTCCTTATATGCATGCCTAAGTGATAGCTTTTTTTAATTAGGTAAAATGTGTAAGTTATGCAAGCCCATAATGAAACTGATGTTAATACTGCTTAAAACATTTTTTAGAACCACTCTTTCATAAATGGTATCAGAAACAAAAGACACATTCTTTTACTGTCCATACCATTGAGAATACTTTCAACCACAAGCACCAAAAACAGCACAACTTGCGTGGCTTAAACCTAAAGGGAATTATCTCCCATCAAAATCCTGAGGCAGGGCTAGAATGACCAACCATCGGGCATGCTCAGGGCTGAGCAGCTTCCCCAGACACAGGATTTTAGGTGCTAAAACCGTGGAAAGTTCCAGGCAAATGGACAAATTGGCTGCTATTCCAGAGGTGGTTCCTTGAGCAGCTCAATGAGTCTTTAAGGATCCAAAGTCCTTCCTTCTATCTTCCTGTAGCATATTCTTCTACGGTCAGGGTCCCTTGTGTCAGCAGTAGTTAGGGAGAACATCCAATAGAGCAACAAAAACTGTCATTTTCTCCTATACGTATCTCTTTCTCTGAAGGGTTTATTCTCTGGAAGTCCTTCAGCAACTTCTCCATCTCATTGGACAGGTCTGGGTCCAGTACCCTTACTGGGATTGGCTTAGGTTCATTAAACCATTTTTGAGGCTGGGTTCAGACAGCTTTTCCTGAGTCTCCTGGCTGCGTGGTGGAGTGTGGGTTGTGGAACCAAATCAGGGTCTTAGGGAAGGGAAGAGAAAGTGAATACTGCATGTCCTATATGGTGGGAAATGTTTATCACTGAGTGGCCCGCTCAGGTTTCAATCACAGAGACAGCATTAAGAATGACATCAAATGTGGCATTTGTTATAGGGATGTGATCTTACATATTTGTGGGAGGTAGCTGGTTACACAGTTCTAGTGCTGGGCTGGCAGGACAGACATCTTGGCCCAAAAGTCGGACAGCTGACAGTTGTCCAGGGTAGCTGACCTTGCTGCAGGCCCCACCCCACCACCTATGAGTCAGAAAGGGAGGAGGAGGAGTTGTGTGCTACCCAAGGCCCACAGGTGACGCAGCAGATCCAGGACCACCCCATGAACTGCAACATTAGCCAGGCTCACACATAGACCTTTCCAGGGTAGAAAGACTAATGTTGTGTCACTGCTGTCTTCCAAGGCCCCTGCCAGGTGGAAGTCTATGGGGAAAGGAATTCTGGGAAGTGTAGTTCCAACTTAGCTAAATTGGCATGTAACAAAGCCAGGAACCACAATGAGTGTGGCTTTGATTTTAAGAAAGGGCCAGTTAAAGCCTTAAGCTAAGTCTAAGGAATAAAGTGGTCAAATAGGCTGAGCATTGGCTTTTAGCAAACGTGGAGGAAAATGTAGCTTTATTCTTATTTTCTTTCATTTTTTCCCCACTCACTGCTGTGAACTCTAATCTCCTGACCAGAGTAAAATAGGGACAACTTCCCAAGTCTTTCAATCATTTCCAAAACCTGTAGTTTGGGCTCACTGTCGTGAGACCTGTGAAGGATAAACTATTAAGGGCCTCTTGGAGAAATGTCGGAAGCAGTTAATCCTAGGAGCTCAATCTGCCCCTACATTTCGCTGAAATCAGTAAATCAAAAGCACTGTGCCCGTGGTACAAATCTGGATAAATTCCCTCAGCAGTGTTGAAAGATTTATCAATTCTCAAAGGGGTCTGTGTGGTGGGGCGGGGCTGGGGTGGGGGCAGATAACCAAAGGGCAAAAACTCTGACATCATGCAGGAGAAATACCTGTTTCAGAAAGATGTTTGTTCAAGTATGTTATTTAACAGTGGCTACCATAACTGTATACACACTACAGAAATCCAAAATTGTAAGGTAAAGAGAATCTGAAAAGATTTTGTCTAATTATTCACTTAAGTATGAGGATCCTTGCTTTGGCCGGTGTGGCTCAATTGGTTGGAGTGTCATTCAGGTTGAAGGTTCAGTTCCTGGTCGGGGAACAGAGCTAGGTTGCAGGTTTGATCCCTGGTCAGCGTACCTACAGCAGGCAACCAGTTGATGTTTCTCTCTCACATAAATGTTTCTCTGTCTCCCTCTCTCTCTCTAATATCAATAAATATTAAAAAATGAGGATCCTTACTGATAGACACAACATGAGTAAATATCAAAAATTTGCCAAATATGTTATACACAAAAGACTACATAGTGTATAATGCCATTTATATGAAATTCTAAAACTGGCAAAACTAATCTGTAATTGAAAAAAACCAAAAATAGTCTTTACCCTGGGATGCAGGGTGGGATTAACTGAGAAGGGGCATGAGAAACTTTCAGGGGTGATAGGTATAGGCATTTGTCAAATTCAGCATAGGAATGAAGTATGCTGATGTCTGAAACTTATTTTGAAATTCCTCAAAAAATAAGATGAATAGACAGATGGATAGAAGGATAGATAGATACATAAGAAAACAATTACAGCAAAATATTCATTGTAGAACCTAGGTGGTGGGTACATGGATGTTCACGGTTCAGCCCAGGATTGAGTCACAGATGTCAACATACTGACTGGGGAAAAGATAGGAAAGAAGCCATTGGAAAAGGATTCATACAAGTTATAGTCAGTTAAAAGTGTGGATGAAAATGGGGTGCTGTAATAAACCTAATGGAAAGTGACCTCATGGGGTAACCTTATAAATTCCTAACTGGGCGAGTCATGGTGGGTAGTCAGGCCCCTGGTCTATGACTTTAGTGAAGGGTTTTTATACAAGCCCTTTCCTTTTTTCTTATACATCCAGGTTAGCACACTTTTCAAATATCAGAAGTGATCCTCTTTTCCAGACTCCTCAACGACGTAACCACCCTCAAGAAAGCACATAATCTTGTTAACTACCCTGTTATCCAATCCCTTCCCCTCCTTACTTTCCTCCACTCTTATATAATTTTCCTTAGTTCCCTCCTTAACTACCATGCATAAAATAAACTTCAAACTGTCATTCTCCTGAGCGTTTGAGGTCTTGCTTTCCAGCAATTGTCATCAGTTTGGGCTCAGATAAACACATAAAAGTTCTCTACAGGTTTGAACCTTCTTACATTGACAAAAGGAAGATATCAACAGGTAGCCAGGCACATAGTGTGGTTCACTCTATTCTTTTTTAAACATATGAAATACAATTGCTTCATTAAATTCAGTTCCTCTCATAGTTACTAGGTGCTTGCTATACAACTATCCCAAGCTGAGCATTTTTGCAAATTTTGTCCACAGCACACTATGAATCTCTCTCTACCTATTCTTCCAATGGTCCCATATCAGTCATCTATAACATAATGTACTTCACAACAAAACTCAGTAGCTCACAACAATAAGTGATAATTTTTTGCTTTCATGTTTGCAGAAAGGCTAGGGAATGGCCGACCTAGACTGGTCCAGCCTCCAGGCTCTGTGTGTCTCTCATCCTTCTGATCCTTAGGTTCCCTGGGGCCTGCTCTTCTCACGATGGTGACCACAACGTGAGAAGGCAAGACTGCCTGCACAAGTACATTGCAAGAGTTTGCTCACTTTGTCTCTGATAAAATTCCACTAGCCAAAGCAAGTCACACACATCCAAATGATCACAGGCCTCCAAACACCCAGATGGGGAAATGGAAGGTCCAACTCCAGCTCTGTAGCACTGCAAGAGATTTGGAAGCTGTTTTGATCCCAGGGTCTAGTGACAGGAGCCAGAACACTCCTCCCCAAACCTCTGTCTGCCTAGAGGGGCTCTCCACATCTTCTACCATGCACTGTAAACAAATCTTGAGTGTGCAACTATACCAACTCAAGGGAACTATTATGTTGCCTCTGCAGCTTCCCTCAAGGTAGAATCCCAAGGAGACAGTTACAAACATCTGGCCAGGAGAAGGAATACAGTGCACTTGTTTTTCTGTTTTAAGAGAAGTCAATTAGAGTTTCAATTTCCACTGTTAAATGTTATCTTTTTACAACATCCTGGAGATTAGAGGAGGCAGCCCTCTCGTTAGTGGGGAGAGAGGAGAACCTCTTTCAAGGAAAAGCTTATTGTCTAAAAAGACACAAAAAGGTCCAGAGATTAAAGGACCCTCTCAGACTGCATGAGTTTCCCAGAGCTCTTGGTTTCTATTTTGAGCTGAATGTTTGGCTTCCCTTGTAGTCTCGAGTGAGCCTTTTTACCCCCTCTGCACCACTTTCTACCATTTACAAAAAGAGACATAAGACTTGCTGCTGGGTACTGCACATGCCGTGCTCTGAAGACCTTGGAGGGAACACAGGCTTCTCTCAGGGAAAGCTGTCAGCATGTTTTCTCCTGATCTCCAGATATTTTGTATCAGCTACCCCTCATTAGGGTACCTGGTCCTTTCTCAGAGAGACAACAAGAATAAGTAGAGCAGAGAGGATCCCTTCTCTTCCCTCTGATGTAAAGGAGGTATATCAAGTTGAGTGATTTCTATTCTTCACTTACTAACACTCTGTACCCTATTTTCAAATTAAGGAGCACATCGTTGGTGCACCTGAAAAGTTAAACGTTCCCACTTCATTTCTACTGCCACTAATTGGTGCTTTATTACAATTTCCATGGAGGGAATATTTTGTCCACAAAACCCTTCCCCTGCAGAGTTCGGGGAGACTTTGAGAGCAATTTGAGTTTCTAAAGTTAGATCATAAATCAATCTCCTGATTGTAGGATGCTGTTGCACCTAAAAGGACCCCATCTGTTAACTGTCTGCAATTTTTAAATGCATCAAAAATAAGATGGGTTGATGCATTTTAAAAAATTATTTTAAAAGCTCTTCCCTTTTCAATGCTAGGGGGACTAATTTTCTCCCTCTCCTGGTATTTCACCCTAGTCAATAAGAAGAGGGTATAGAATTTTGCCTTTTCCAAAGTATTAGGAGGTAGGTAACTGGCATTTTCATAATGCCACCAGCAGGAAAGCCAAACAGTTCCACTGTGGAAAACAGTTTTCAGTATCAAAAATTGCTAGGATAGTTCTAGGAATCTATCAATCAGAAATACCTGCATATTTTCATAAAAGACAAAGAATAGAATTAAAAATTTTTTTTCATATCACGATGTTTTTAATCAGCCAGATTGAGCAACTATACAGATGCCCATCAACAGGTAAAATGGATCAATAGACTATAGGGTATTTATGAAGGAGGGCACTACACAGCAATGAGAATTAAAAATCTACAACTATACACAACATGGAAACCCTCACATTCATAATTTTGAGCAAAAGAAGCCAGATCAAAAATGAAAGAGTACCTATGACTTCTAGGGAGCTGGTTGTTTCCTGATTCTTGATCAGGGTACTGGTTACACGAGTGTTCTTAATTTGTGAAAGCGTAAGATGTGTGTTCTTTTCTATATTTATATTATGCATCAACAAAGTTTTTAAAATGTAAGCATACAAAAATTGCAAAAAATGTCAAAGTAGAGAATAATGGGGGAAAGCTTCCACCTAATCTTCCATCTACTCACTCCTCACTGACTAGGTAGGGGGTGGGGGATGGGGGAAGGAACCACAGCTACCATAGCTTGGATGGCCCTTTCCCCTGTTTCAACCCCAGCCCTTCTGTCTGGACTGCCATGAACTGAAAAGTGAGAGGTAACAATTCTCTTTTTGTCTGGTCAGGTAAGTGGACCTGCTCCGCCAAGCCCGGCTCCTCTGCTGTGGGCGTTCCACGTCTGTCCTGAGGGGGCGAAGCAGGAAGCCCTTGTCTGCTACCAGCAGTAGAGGTGCTGTTTTGATCTCCAGTTCCCATTGCTTGCAACTATTTCACAACTGAATCCACAGATAGAAGAGGAAAAGTTATCACCCCTTATATATTAACATCTTCTTTCTCAGCAGTTAAGAAATGAAGACAAGAATAAATGTAATACTCTTCTTTTATGGAACATTAGGGCCAGAGGCTGTGAGTCTTAATGCTGGGGTCTGAGGAAGTGACTGCCCCTTTGGAACAATACCAATGGGTAATTAGAAAGGAAGAATGATATTATCTCATCTCTTTTCCATATATTTCCCTGTATTAACTGAAGACACTGCTCCCTGTGTGCAACCTGGGATGGGGACTTAAGAGTGGTTTAATGTGATGTCAGAGATTATTCCATTGCTGAGTTAGACATCACAGTCACCAATTGCTATTAGACACAGAAAATATAGTACAATGTTTTGCAGCTCTTCCCATTAAGAAGTGGAGTCCATTTCTCTACCTCTTTAATCTGGGCCTGGTCATTTGACTTGCTATAGACAGTGGGATGTACCAAACATAAGATCAGCAGGGGCTTGGAAAGTGCTACACAATTGGACATGCCTTCTTTTGCTATTGAAACCTTTCTACCATCATGTGAAGAGTCCTAGGTCAGCCTGCTGGTGGATAAGAGACCACATGGAGTGGGGTCCCAGCCATCACAGCCAAAGAAATAGAAGTAAGATCAACCTAGACCACCCAGCCCCAGCCTAGCTTTTCAGCTGCCAGAACAGCTACCTAGACAACCCAAAGAACCTTGAGAAATTAGAAATATGCTTCCTCTACACACCTATTAGAAAGGCCAAAATTCAAGACACTGACAACAGCAAATGCTGATGAGGCTATGGGAATACATAACAGTACAATTACTTTAGAAGACAGTTTGGCAGTTTCTTACAAAACTAAACATAAGATCGTCTTACCATATGGTCTAGCAATCATGCCCTTTGGTATTTACCCAAATGAGTTAAAAACTTACACCCAAACAAACACCTGTGTACAGATGTTTAAAGCTTTATTCATAATTGCCAAAACTTGGAAGCAACTGGGATGTTCTTCACAAGGCAAATGGATAAATAAACTGTACATTTAGACACACAGACAATAGAATGTTACTCAGCACTAAAAAGAAATGAGCTATCAAGTCATACAAAGACATGGAGGAAGCTCAAATGCACATCACCAAGTGAAAGAAGCCAATCTGAAAAGGTTACACACTGTATGATTCCAACTCTCTGACATTCTGGAAAATCCAAAGCTATGAAGACAGTGAAAAGATCAGTGGTTGTCAGGGTTTAGGAGGTGGCGGGGGTGGGGGATGAACAAGTAGAGTAGAGAGGATTTTTAGAGCAGTAAAATGACTCTGTGTGATACTATAAGGGTTGATACGTCATTATACATTTATCCAAACTCACAGAATGAATAACTCTAAGAGCAAACCCTCAGGTAAACTATGGACTTTGGATGATAATGATGTCTTAATGTAGGTTTATTAATTATAATAAATGTACCACTTTGATGAGGGATGTTGACACTGGGGGAGGCTATGCATGTGTCGGGGCAGGGAGTATATGGAAAATCTATGTACCTCCCAACTTAATTTTACTGTGAACCTAAAACTGCTCTAAAAAAATAAAGTCTATTAAAACTAATGTGTTATTTAAGCCACTAAATTTAGAGATGGCTTTTTACACAGAAAACGTTAACTGATATACTACTGGGCCAAACCTTAGATGGGGAGAGGAATCAGATGGAAATCAAATCTGTCACCTAAAAATCCCATACACTAATAAGAAGACAGACAATAAAATAGAAGTCATGGAATTCAGGAGTGAGCTACAGCCATACCCATAGTTTGGTATGTTAGTTAAAATTAGACAACAGGCTGAGTCTGACATTTTACAATAAGGACACTTTACAGGGTCCATGTGTCCCGTTTTTTGTTGGTTTCTCATTATTAGAGGACGAGGTTCCCCATGAAGCCTGATGGCAAATTTTATATTTCTAGAAGCCTCAAAAGTGGAGCACAGGATAATGAATGCAATTCCTGTATCTGCTTTTAAAGAGGCAGATAGCATGAGATGCTTCTACCTGAAGAGATGGGCAAGTGCTGTCCTACTCCAGCCACCAGATCCATTAGAGTCAGAACCAAGGAGGGGAGAAAAGGCAACAGGAAATGTTGAAATTATGGATGTTCTAGAAATAATTTATTTGGTCCTTTGGAAAGAATGAAGTCACCACCCTCTGCCTCCCCACCTACCTTGCTCTCTGCCTCTCCCTTGCCCCACCACACACACACCAACAAGAGAACACAACGCAACATCGGGTCCTAGTCTCTTTGTAAAATACCCTGACAATGATAACCAAGGATCCTCTGGATATCAGAGATCATGTGCTGAGAACATTGCCTTGCAAAATAAAACAAGAAAATTTCCAGTAGATGAGAAACTGAAGTCGGAGTACTGAGGTCAGATTCCAATGCAAGTGAGCTTCGAGTCTTGGCTGGTGTGTAGCTGCAAACCCTCATCAGGCTCTGCAACAGACTTTGGGGGTCAGGGAGGAAGCTTGAGGGAAGGGTAGGGGCAACAGAGCACAGCTTATTAACAGAGGGAGCTGGCAATGATTTCAAATTAGTGCAGTCTCTGGAATAGATAAGAATTTCATCAAGGCCATTAATTAGCTGCTAACCATGCTCCTTTTGTCACTGAATGTGCCTCCTAACTCTATATGAAAATGATGACTAAATTACTGGTCCTGGAACTGAACTTCTATATCTGAACCATTTTATTCATAGTCTCCTCCCTCATTCCTAGGACATTGAGGGATGTGAAGAAACCTGTCCTGGACCAATGATGATGCAGCTCTGCCCACAGCCCATTCACCCACACAAAGAAAAATTTATCTATAAATTTGGAGCGGTTTTTCTAGTTTAAATCAGGCAATACCTTGAAGACTTCTCTAAATCTTTTGTCATTGACAATATAGGCTTAAAAAAAGTGAGGAGTTGAACTCAAAAGACCTAACCAGGGTTAGTAAAAAACATTCATTTTTTTACTGCAATGAAAGGTTTTTAAATACATACACATGTGTGTTAATAGCTTGTCCTCCACCCAAAGTCATAGTTGATATTGAAACTTTTTTTTTTAATTACATTATTTCTTTCAGTAAGTCAATCAGGTGCTGGCAAAAACAGGTGCCTGCTAGAAGACAAAGCAGCTGGAACTCTCATCACTACCCATGGAAGTACAAAGGGGTACAGGGCCCCTATTTTGTGGGGGATAAAGAGCATATTGCTCATGACTCACACTGAAGCACTGGGGACCTAGTGCGAGTTTCTCTCAGGCAGGGTTCTGAGCTGCAGATGACAGAATCCACTTGAACTAATTTATGCAGAAAAGTTTCACTCTACTAAGTATCACAAAATTCCTAATTCCCGGAACCAAACTTGGAATTGGGCCAGGAGCAAAGCAGCCAGGAGATCTGTCCCACCTCCTGACATAAATGTTCTCTCAGAAACCCTACTGCTGCCATCCTACAGCCCGTGACTTTAGAAGATGGGACAGTAGACGCTCCCATGCTGCCCCAGAAAAAACAAGTGCCTCTGACACAAAACAGCCTCCATAGAGCCATCCACACAGCTTCCGCAGAGCCCCATCACCTCACATCTCCCATTTCGCCTTTCAGGTCCCGTGTTGTTGGCAGGGGCAGGGGCATGCTTGGGGGAAGTGAATCAGGTGGGGCTCTCAGGCTGCACAGGATTTCAAATGTTCTTTTTATCTTTCAGATCTCTACAGTACAGGAGACATGCATGAGGAGATTGAAATTTGTGCTTAGTGAGCCAAAATGTGATATTTATCATAGTATATTTGGGGAGGGATAGCAGGTCGAGTCCAGTGGCTTTAGGTAAAGGATTCCAACAGGAAATTGAAAATGGTAAATACCAAACACTTAGATGAAGGAGCCAGTGGGGGGAAGTGAGGACTGATATCATGGTAGAGGCTAATGTGCCTTAGATACTATGTTGAGTACAAAATAGAGTGAGTGATCAAATCTTTGGGAATTCTTGCATTTAAGAAGTTAGGTCCAGAAGGATAAAAGTTCATCTAGGATTACATTTTTCATGAAGGAGTGAAAAAAAAGATTTTTAATGATTGTTTTCATTCTTAGGGGTTGGAGTGAAGGAAGCAGAGGCATTGAGATAGAATGATATGTTTATGTATAAGTCACTGTCAGGTGCTCCCCTACACCCCAAAATCCAAATAAGTTCCCCAGGGAGTGGTTATAAATCAGTAGACAACTGACATTTCTGCCTATCTAGCACCTCTTTCTCTTTTTACACAGTACTTCACTTTTCTTCTCGAATACTATTCCATCCCCACTCCACATGATCCAATCCATCAAGGTGGCCTGCCCCCACTGCCCACTCAGGCAGTGGGAACATGCTCCAAATCAGCTCCCCAAGGAAACCGAACCATGAGCCGAATGCCACACACACACACACACACACACACACACACACACACACACACACACACACACATGGGCACAAATTAGCTGGAACTAAATCATTCCAGGGATTAGTTGCTTACAAAAGGTGTTCATCAATTCCTGCTTCAGAGATGCCCAGAGATGCCCAGAGATGCCCACTTCCTATCACTGAAGTCTCATTGTAAAACTTTTCCCTCAAATTTGTGAGCTTTCTGTTGCCCTTCTAATAATATATGACTGTTCTGTTTAACTAGAGTCTGTTCCTGTTTTTTGCCGCCAAAGAACACTAGCTAATGTGCATGTACTATCTCAGAAAGGCTTGCTTTTTCCTATAAGGGGTATGTTTTGGTCAATCCTTGTTCACAAGACCATGGCATATGGTAGATCATTATAATAATGGCCCCAACAAATCCATTCCCCTTTGTAGTGGCACATTGCAGCCCCTCCCATCAAAACTCTGTCCTTGGAATCTGTTTCTGCACTTCCTTTGAAACTGGGCTGGCTTGCTGATTTATTTTGACCAATAGAATGTGGTGGATGTGATGCTGTGTGGCTTCATGAGGTTAGGCTTTTTAACAATGTTAGGTCTAGCAGCTCCCACCTTCATCTTCTTGGACCCCTGAGACTGCCATGCTGTGAAGGGTCCTGGGCTAGGCTACAGGAGGATTAGAGGTCACTTAAAGAAGAATCAACACGTCCCACCAACATCTGGGCATCAGAATGAGAGCATCTTGGCTTCTTCAGCCCCAGTCTAATCATCAGGTGATCACCACCACATGTGTGACCCCAGGCAAGGTTCCCAGGAAAACTGCCCAGGTTTCTGATTTTTGTAAACCATTAAAGTTTTTTTTGTTTTTTTGTTTTTTTTGGGGGGGGGGGTTGCTTTTAAAAAAAAGTTTATTTTTGTACATTTTAAAATTGCAGTTTTTATGATACATAAGAAAAATATTTTTCTAATATCAAAATATACATCTTTGGTACAAGAACATACCATATGTGTTATCTTTAACTTAAAAATTTAATCAAGAACTATGACTTACTATGCTAAACAAAACTATTCTTTGCCTATTCATTTGGCCCCTCTTGTAGCCCCATTGTGGAGCTTTAGAATGTAGTTCTGTACACATCTCTATATCTACAAAGAATTAAGATTCATATCAATGATGCCCAGAGTTATGTAGTGGAGAATTAGTTGGCTTAATCATTGACATGTGACACAAACCACTATGACAGAGACAGAGAGAGCAACATAAGCTCATAAGACAAAGGACAAGTAAAGCAGAACACTGTCAATATGAAAATAATCACATCATTTAAATGTGATGCATTAAAAACAAAGTAACTTCTTTAGAATTACTATATCTAGAATTTGGAATTTAGAATTATTATTTACAGAATTCCAAAATAGTACAGAGCCATAATTGTGATAAGGCACTTTAAAGAGAGCAATCAAATATATAACATCAAGTTCAAAAAATATATTTTGTAGAAGCAGTTAACCTTAGAAATAAATATGGAAAAAGTACATATTCTTTCCAGACATGCTTTCATTTTCTGAAAAGTCTTTTAAAAAAGCATCATAGAAAGGCAAAACATATTTAGCATCTGTTTTTAAAAGATTTCATCAGTTAAAATTCAAATCCCCATTTAAAAAAGAAAAAGCATGTTTTCCTTTAAGTCAATATGGTTGACTCAAATATTTTTTTAGAGAAACAATTATAATTTTCATGCTAAAAATAGGAAAAAATAGATTTAAATCATGTTGTCAAATCTCTTCTCCAACAAAATGTTAGTGATTGTGTAACACTTTTTTTAAAGTTCAAAGTAAATATATTTGTGTTATTGATATCTTTGGTATATAAAGATAAAATATAAGAATAGAAAAATAGACAAAAGAGAGAATCATTTCACAAAATAAAAATATGCAAATGGCCACTAAGCTCTGGTAGTTTTTAAAGTGCAAATAAAAATATTGTATTTTTTTCTTTTCTTTTCTATTTTTTAATGTTGTTCAAGTACAGTTGTCTCCATTTTCCCACCACAACTTTCCCCCACCGAACCCACCCCTACCAGCCACCCTCAATTGTACCTCCCTTTGGCTTTGTCCGTGGGTCCTTTTTACATGTTCCTTGATGGCCCTTCCCCTTCTTTCCCCCGTTATCCTCCTGCCTCGTCCCCTCTAGTTACTGTCAGTTTGTTCTTTATTGTCAATGTTTCAAAGTGACAAGTTTATGTTACTCTCAATGTTACTGGTTATATTTTGCTTGCTTGTTTGTTTTGTTGATTAGGTTCCACTTATAGGAGAGATCATATGGTATCTGTCTTTCACTGACTGGCTTATTTCACTTAGCATAATGCTGTCCAGTTCCCTCCATGCTGTCATGAAGGGTAGGAGCTCCTTCGTTCTTTCTGCTGCATAGTATTCCACTGTGTAAATGTACCATAGTTTTTTGATCCACTCATTTACTGATGGGAACTTAGGTTGATTCCAATTCTTAGCTAATGTAAATTGTGCTGCTGGGAATGTGGAAGTAAATAAGATACAATGATTGGTTCTAGGGAACTTAGCCTAATGGAACTGGGTCTAACATTGCTATCCTTAAAGTTACCTTCCTTATTCCATAAATTGAAGCTCAATTTCAAACTCTGCCATCCTTGGTATCTTTCTGCTAATCGCATAGAATAATGTTCTACCTAGTTTGCTACTTATTATCTACCTATGAAATGAACTTTCATAACAGATTCTATGAAAGTTTAGAAAGTGTTTAAGATAAATAAAGGCCAGCATCAAAAAATAACATCAATATTCTGCATTCACAAAAGTGAGAAAAGTGAGAAAGTGGAAAAATTTCATTTTGAGTAAACAGAACTACTGAAGATTATTCTAAATATAAGGTACATGCGCAAATATCATAAATGAAAAAGATGAGGTATTTACAAAGCCAAATCAGTTGTCAGGCTTCAAAGAATCACTGCCTTCTTTCAAGAGGTCCTGCAATGTTTTAGGGAAATTTACATTTTCTGTACAGGCGAAGGCAAATTGTTTCACTTGAGCTGATACTGCACATGTGTCTTCAAGATGAAAATTCTGCATCTTCTAGATGCAGCTCCACTTCCTCCAGCAGGCCCACCATTTGGCCACTTCTGCTGCTTGGAACTGGCCAGTACAAGCTCACTGGGCCACCAAGGTAAGATGTTGAAGAGGCCTCTGAAGACAAAGGAGAGAAGGGAGGCAGCAGGGGCATAAAGAAACCCTCACATCTTCAGGGTCTGCCATGGAGAATAAGCCATTAAGGTTTTAAGTGGTTTGCTACAAAGCAATTGACAACTGATCACAGTTGTCCCCTATAACCACTGAATTGCTCTGGCAACTATAGCAGCAACATCATGTGGAGGGGTATGTGTGTATGGAAGGAAGACTCAAGTCGAAATGGACTCCCGCTGCAAAAAGCAGTCAAACATTTCCTTCCAGCATGTGTCACTGAAATAGGGGGTCATCTGGCTTACAGTACACCTGAGCTCCTGGCTCAGCATGGAAGGCAGTAGGGTAGAACCCAGAGGCCCTGGCAATTCTGGGAAGCATGAGACTTGAATTCCAATCCTGTAAAAGCCACTTAAACTCCCCAATTCCAGTTTCCTGGTCCCCAAAATGGGCATGATAATGTCTTTTCTGCCTACTTCATAAGTTTGTAAGTGCTAATGAGATAAAAAGTGTAAAAGCACTAAATACACTGATGGGCCCATGTGCTATAGCCAGTTAGGCATACAACATCTGGAAACCACTGGGTCCTAATTAATTCTCAGAATGTTAGTGGCCATGGGAACAGGAGCCAACCACAGCGCTAGAGGGCTTTGGTTATTGTGTGGGAGGCCAATTCTATCTCTTGGGGATGATCCATGGCAAAATCATGACTGTGTTATATATATATTTGTAACCAGATTCCTCCCTTGCAGTGTCTGAAAATTGTTTAATGTCCATGTTGGTTTCATGATCGACTTTGAAATTTCTGTTTTGCTTCCCCAAACCAGAAACAATGCTCTAGCTCATTGTTCATGAGACAATACTAAGGGTCACTAAACCTCTCCCTCATTTAATTACTACCTGTGGCCTCTGTTTTATTAACTCCTCTCCCTCCTCCGACTCCCACAAACCAAAATTTCCCTGTATGACCTCTTGTTAGCTATTGGTAATCTTGTTTCCTTTTTCAATCCATTCCAAGTTCTCTTCAGACTCTTTTGAATATTGTCTTTTCCTGCTCCTGGCCTCACGGTTTCCTCAGCCTGGTGGCAGCCCCAACTCCTTTAAGAACCAGCAAACAAACACACTTTTTTTCAAATCCTTGTCCTTTCTCTCGGCTATTCCTTCTGCCCTACCCCAATAGGATGCAGTTATATGATTTTCAAAGTTTTTCCTCTCAAGATTACAATGGATCTCATATGCCAGGCAGGAGAGAAAAATAGTGCAGAAAAGACCAACACCAGCTCTTTAATAACACTACATCCTACCACCACCATTACGTCCACACATCTACTGTTTGGAATTTAAATCTGGTATCTGTAGTTCAGTTAAAAATTACACTCAATCAGGCCTATGTGCATGTGTCTGGGTGGAGTTCTTCAACCTCAGATAAGAAACATATGTTTAAGTTTATGTCACTTTCTAGAAGGCAAATGAAAATGTTCCCCCATGTGCAAGTCTGTTGGTTTTAAAACATGGTTCTAAAATTCTTTGACACTCTCTTCATTGAGAGTGGAGACTATTTTCCCTTCCTTTGAACCTATGTGGGCTCGTGACTGCTTGGAGCACAGATGACAGCAAAAATGATGCGGTGTGACTACCAAGGCTGGATCCAAAAAGGCTATACAGTTTCTGCCTGGTTCACTGCAATACCAGCACTTGGAGCCTGAGCTGCCCTATAATTTCAACTACACGGAAGCCGCCAGGCTGTGAGGAAGAACAACCACATGGAGAAGCCAGGGTGCGTGCTCTGGTTAGTTTGTCTCAGTCCTCAAATCTTCCCACCCCAGACACTAGACATGAGAATGAGGGAGGCTTTGGATAATTTCAGCGCTCAACTGTTGAGTCACCCCCAGCATTAAAGGTTTTCCAGGTAAAACTTTAGAAATTGGGTTGCAGAGATAAGTCATCCCAGGTGTGCTCTGCCTAAATTTCTGATCGACGGAATCCTGTAAGCATAATAACATGGCTGTTTTTAACTACTAAATTTTGGGGTAATTTGCTAAATAGCAATAGTAACTGGAATGGAAAGTTCGATACAAAAAAGCATATACGCAGCATTCTGAAGCTGCTCTTGCTCCCAAGACAGAGTCCTTGAAGGGCACCCTGAAGGAAGGAAGATGTGGTCCCTCTTTTTTTTAATCCTCACCCAAGGATATGTCTACTGATGAGAGAGAGAGAGAGCGAGAGAGAGAGCGAGAGGTTTATGTGAGAAATATTGATTGGTTGCCTCCCACATGCACCCCAATCAGGCATCAAACCTGCAATCTAGGTGTGTGCCCTGACCAGGAACTGAACCTGTGATTTTTTGGTGTCTGAGACAACACTCCAACCAACTGAGCCAACTGGCCAGGGCTGTGGTCCCTCTTTTGAAACATCTGAGCTGATGTGGAGCCTGAGCCTGGGTCTCAGCATCTAAAGGAGGAAGGTGGTAGTTCTGCCCTGGCAGGTGCTGTCACGTAAGATCATGAATATACCCAAAATGAGGGTCAACATGATGGTGCATATAAATTACCAGGTGAGAACCCTTGGAGCATTTGGCTCTGACCTAAAAACACTTGGGTGGGTAAAGGGAGAAGACCCTGTCTAGTTGTTTTGCAAGGTCTCTTTTACTCTGACCCAGAAAATATAAAATTAGAAAATCCCTAATGAAGAGACACTTGTACTTTGGAGAGAGTTTAAACATCCTGGGCTTCTCATGGGGTGAAAAATGCTACAAGAAGTCAGTGAGTTTTCCCTTTAATTACAATTAATACCCATGACCAAAAAAAAATCTGGTAAAAAATTAAAACTAAAACATGGTTTAGACATGTGCGATAAGATGAAACAATCAGTTTATATGTCCAAAATCAAGTAAAGAGGCAATAATTGTACAGACAAATGTAGCCACAAGCTGCTTTGCACAGTTCCTCAGATTATAGACTTGTAGCAACAGTGATTCCAGAAGCTGCCTCTTTTGAGGTAGTTGTTTTAGCACCCAATTTTGCTCTGGTACAGCTGGTTCAAACAGGATCTGGATTCTTCAGCAGTTTAAACCATAATTATTAATTGATCGTAATGTATCAGTGGGGTTCAAAGGCATACAATGGGCTCTTGTCACACTATTTCCACCCTTTTCCCTGGCAGGAGGTGATAGCTTCTCAGTATTGCAGGTCTCTGGCTGCCTCAATATCCTGTGTTTGCTCTTTTGCCCCTCCCTCACCTCTGTAAGGAACCCTTTTATTTAAGTCCCTTGAACGTCAGCTAAGACGGATTCTGTTTTCTGACTGCTGCTATTGATGAACCAAACCTTTGGTTAGTACAATCTTCAGAAAGCCAGGTAGTCTTTCTGACAAGGTTCACCATGCGCTTCCACATTACTGAGTTGCCTGGTTCTTTAAGAACAAATGACCTGTGGATTAGAAAATTTATCACATAAGTATTGCATTCAGCTGCAAGAAGCGGGGGAAAAAAGGAGCAATGGCTTAGGGAAAGTGTTGCCAAACTTTTTCCCAAAGGAGCAGATGAGACAGTAAATACTTTAGGCTGTGGGACACACAGTCTCTCTTATAACTACTCAACTTTGCCACTGTAATGTGGAAGCAGCTACAGACAATACACAGACAAATGTGTCTATATGCCAACAAAACTTTATTTACAAAATCATGCAGCCAGCCCATGGGATGAAGTTTGCCAACCTCTGGTTTATATACATTAGTGGTTTATCTCTTTCTCATGTAATAAGGAGGCCTGAGGTGTGTGGCTGTGATGATACATCTCGACAAGTCATTAGCTGGTGCTACATTCATCTGAAGGCTCAACTGGGGCTGGAAAATCCATTTCCAAGGTGTTTCATTCTCATGACTGACAAGTTGGTGCTACAGTTGGTTCCTTTCCCTGTGGGGATGTCCATGGATGGAGCAGCTTGGGTGTCCTCATAACATGGAACCTGGCTTCCCCTGGAGCAACTAATTCAAAAAACAAGATTGAAGCTGCAGAACTTTTCTGACCTACTCCTGAAGTCCCACATCATTAATTAGGGTATAATACCAGCAGAGGGATCACTGGATCATAGATATTTCCATTTTCGGTTTTTTGAGGATATTTTATACTGTTTTCCACAGTGGCTACACCAGTCTGCATTCCCACAAACAGTGTACTAGGGTTCCCTTTTCTCCACATCCTTGCCAGCACTTGTTCTTTGTAGATTTGTTTGTAATGGTCATTCTGATGGTGTGAAGTGGTATCTCACTGTGGTTTTCATTTGCATCTTTCTGATGGCTAGAGATGCTGAGCATCCTTTCATCTGTCTCTCAGCCCTGTGTAAGTCCTCCTTGGAGAATTGTCTTTTCAGGTCATCTGTCCATTTTTTAATTGGGTTGTTTGTCTTCCTGATGTGGAGTCATGTGAGTTCTTTATATATTTTGAGGATCAAGCCCTTGTCTGAGGTATCATGCTATAGCAATAAGAAAAGTAAAGTACCTAGGAATAAACTTTACCAAGGAGATAAAAGATCTGAACTCAGAAAACTACACAACACTGAAGAAAGAAATTAAGGAAGACACAAATAAATGGAAGCATATACCATGATCATGGATTGGAATAATTAACATCATCAAAATGTCCATACTACCCAAAGCAATTTATAGATTCAATGCAATCCTTATTAAAATATCAATGACATATTCACAGATATAGAACAAACATTTCAAAAATGCATATGGAACCATAAATGACCCCAAATAGCCACAGCAATTTTGAAAAAGAAGAACAAAGCAGGAGGGATCACAATACCTGACATGAAACTATATTACAAGGCCACTGTAATCAAGACAGTCTGGTACTGGCATAAGAACAGACACATAGATCAATGGAACAGAATAGAGATCCCAGAAATAAACCCATGTCTTTGTGGTCAATTAATATTCAACAAAGGGGGCAGGAGCATAAAATGGAGTAAAAATAGCCTCTTCAACAAATGGTGTTGGGAGATCTGGACAGCTATATGCAAAAAAATGAAATTCGACCACCAACTTACACAATACACAAAAAATAAACTCAAGATGGATAAAAGACTTAAATATAAGTTGTGGCATTATAAAAGTCCTAGAGGAGAATATAGACATGAAAACCTCAGGTATTCCATGCAGCAATATTTTCACTGATATATGCCCTACAGCAATGGATATAAAGGAAAGAATAAACAGAGGGGACTACATCAAATTAAAAAGCTTCTGCACAACTAAAGAAAACATCAGTAAAATGAAAAGGGAACCAACTATATGGGAAAATATATTTGCAAATGATACCTCAGTCAAACACCTCAAGAATCTTTAAACATCTTCAGTCCCTCATCTTAGCTCAAGTCTGTTGAGTCAGCACCTCAGGGTCAGGGCTCAAGCATCTAAAATTTTCAAATTATTCTGATGTGATATCCAGCTTGAGTACCTCTAGCACAAACACCAAATCCCTTTCAAAGAGGCTGGAAACAGGCCAGATATTTTGGCAACTGTTTCACATTTGCAACTCTTTTGCAGCCTGTGGGTTGCTAAACCCAAGGCTCAAAGAAACTCCTCTTCATCTAGGTCTTGTCTAGCCTATATTTTGCAAGTTGTTTTTTTTTTTACCCAAATAACAATGTTTAATTGTAGTGTATTGAAAGTGGGCTCCAGATTCTGACATTACTTGGGGTGATCTTGCCTTTTCACTTTGCAAATCAGCCCACTTGATGAGCATGGCTTTATCCAAGACATGGACGAGTGTGCTGCCTGAAGCACAGAGCTGTGGCATTCCCCTATTAAATTCATGTGGGGAATTTATCTGCCACAAGTCCCCTGGCAGCATTCCTATCATCTATATTTCTCAAATTTTAGCAACAGCTCATGAAGTCAAAAGTGCATCTTTATTTCTTACACAGCCTGTGATGGCATCTTAGGCTTCCCCTTTCTGTCCTTTACACATTCCTACTTTACATAAATTGTTTTAGTCATTGTTCTTTTGGAGAAGACAGAGACAGAGCAGGAAGTCAGTGGTTCTAGCTCTTCTGGAGCCAGACTGCCTCATTCAAATTTTGGTTCCTTCCCTCAGCACCTGTGTGCCCTTGGGCAAGGTATCTAATGGATCAGCACCTCGGTGTCTGGTCTGTGAAATAGGGATTGTAATAGGACCTTCCTCATAGGGTTATTTGAAGTATTAAATGTATGAATACATGAGAACTGCTTAGAACAGTTTCTTGCACATAAAGAGCACTACAGAGGTATTACCACTCATCATCATCATTACCACCACCACTGTGATCATTGTCACCATCATCACCATCATAGTCATCATTGCCATCAGCATCACCACCAAACTGTTGTTGATGACACTATTACTATTATTACAATTATTTCTCTCAGCAGTGAAGCCACGTCTTGCTTATATCTTTTTTGAGGGTGGAGTGGGAGACTAAATATATTTTTATTTCTTTTCTTCTGCTTGCGCTAGGTGTAACTTACTCTTTCTTCTTTGTTTCCTAAGAGAGAAGCTGAGGTTATTAATTTTAGCTTTTTCTTCTGTTCTAATATATGTACATAATGCTATAAATTTCTATCTAAGCACTGCTTTTATTTCACCCACAAATTTTAATAAGCTGTATGTTTATTTTCATTTAGTTAAAAATATTTTAAAATTTCTGTCAAGACTTCTTTGACCCATGAATTATTTAAAAGTACATTGTTTATTCTCCAGTTTTGGGTGGATTTTCAAATATTCTTGATTCCTAGTTTAATTTTACTTTGGTTTGGGAACTGACTTTGTAAGATTGCTAATCTTTTAAGTTTGTTAAGATGTGTTTCATGAGCCAGAATGTAGTCTACTTGGTGAATATTCCATGTGAGCTTGAGAAAAATGTGTATTCTCCTGTTGGTGGATGGAGTGTTCAATAAATGCCAATTAGATCTACTTGATTAATAGTGCTGTTCAGGTTAACTTTATTATCCCTATTGATTTTCTGCCTGCTTGATCTATCAATTACTGACAAGGAGATGTTGAAGTCTCCAACTACTATAGTGGATTTGTCTATTTCTCTGTTTAGCTCTATCAATTTTGCCTCATATATTTTGATCATCTGTTGTTAGATGCATGTAATGTTATGTATTCTTAGAGAACTGACACATTTATCATTATACAGTGGCCCTCTTTGTCCATATAACTCTCCTTGTTCTGATGTCTGCTTTATTTGAAATTAATATAGCTATTTCAGCTTTCTTTTTATTATACTTAGCATGCTTCATTTTTCTCTATCCCTTTACTTTTAACTCCTCAGAGTCTTTATATTTAAGGTGGATTTCTTATAGAAAACATATAGCAATTTCCCTAGAATTTAAAATGTACATTTTAAACTAATCTAAGCCCATCTTCAAACAACACCATGCCATTTCACATGTAGTGAAGGTAACTGAAAACAAAATGTTTTCAATTCATCCCTCCCAAACCTTGTGGCATTACTGTAATTCATTTCACTTACCCGTATGCTACAACTACACTGTTACTATTACTAAACTGTTATCTTTTACAGGCCAGGACAGAGTCTTTAGATTTGCTTCCAATGTGAGCAGTCCTATTTTAAGAGGATAGGGAGGTGTAAGGTCCCTCTAACAGAAAGTTATTCCCAATCCTCTGGAAAGCATGACTTAATTAAACATCTTCAGAGCAATTGGGATGTAAAGCACTGTTCTGGGCACCCTGGGCCATCAGATGATCATAGGACTCAGATATCAGCTGTACTGTCCCCACATCTTACAGATGAGGCATCTGTGGCATGCGTTGGGGAAGTGGTCTGCTAATGGGCTGCTTTGGAGAAAAAAGAAGCTACAGAAAGGCAGCCTGATATTAGACCAAGTACTGTACTGAAGGATAAAAATGTAGCAAAAAAACCAAAAAAAACCCCAAAACATTATCTTAGTCTAACAAAAATAGAAAAGGACAATAAATTAAAGAACATTAAACCAACTGAGGTTGACAACTGTGCAGTGGTTTTGTAAGATGAGTTCCCTAATTCTTAAGAAACACATACTGAAGTGCACAGGGTTCAAGGGCTCTGAGATATGCAACTTACCTCAAATGTGAATGTAATTTATCCTTGAATGATTCAGGAAAAAATGTGTAAATATACAACTGGGTAAGGGAACAATAATAAAGCATATAAGGAAAAGTGTTAGCAGTAGACAAACCTGGCTAAAGAATATAAGGGTATTGCTGCACTATTCTTGCAACTTTTCTATAAGTTTGAAATTATTTCCAAATACAAGGTTTAAAAAGTAATCCTTTAAACCAACACATCTTGGAGAGGGAGGAGCATGTAGAATATCCTGTGTAAGGGAAAATAACCCCATTCTATTCCAGGCAAATGGTTGCTAGGTTTGGATCATAATTATGCCCAGGGACTTGCTCTGAACCAAAGCACAGCTTGGTTTGGCTCTTTCTGGGATGCCCCCAACCCCTGCCCCGGCATGGAGGGCCTCTTCTTTCTCTACCCTTATTCAGAAGCATCCTATCTTTGGAAAGCTGTGAGAAATATGGAGAACATTCTTTACTGTCAGTTATCCACATTGCATTTCTGTTTTCCTGTTGTGCAGAAACACTTGCATCAATGTGTGAGAGAAAGAAACCCAGAAATTGAGGCAAGCAGCATGTCTGTGGACACTAGGCAGGCCTTCCTGACACCCTTTTTGTTCTTTGCTTTGATCCTAGCCCACAGCTGTTGGAACCCATGTCTGGGGCCCAGGGTTTGCAGAGAAAGTGGGAATAAGGAACATGTCCTCTACTTCCTCTCCCCTGCTCCCCTCCACCACAGTTGCAGCATTGGCTGAGCAGCTCCCATCTCACTGCACCTGTCCTTGGTCATTACCACCTTGAGTCTCATAGCAACCCAGAGCAGGAGGTATGCCACTGTACAGTCAAGAAAGAGACTCTCGGGTCAAATGGCTCTCCCAAGGTCAGACCTCTAAAAACTTCCACAGGATCAAAGGCTAGGCCTGGAGCATCTGACCAGGTGTGACTTGCTCTTTCTGCTTCACTTTCTGCAGGTTCTGAGCTCTGGGCTTTTCCACCTCCTGCACTGAGCCCCCTCAAATGGCCACCCCATTCATTATAACGCAAAGAGGGCAGTTCCTGCCTCTGTGCTTTGCCCAAATGAGACAAGACCCTGAGACCAAAGCCCCTTTCCTCTGAATACCACCCCAAATGGTCCAAAACCTGGAGTGCTGGTGTTGCCCTGTGGATACTACCCCAATTTTGCGGAATAACCTGCTAATGGAAAACAAGACTTAGATGGAAAAGACTTGCAAGGTCTTGAATGGGGCATTATGTCCAGATATTAAATCTCCCTTGAAATTCCCAGAATGTTCGGTTTCTCCAGGTTTGTTCTCTACAACTTTCTATAAACTTTCCACTGTTGCCTGAGTATCTCCTATATGTCCCAGACCACCAACCAAACTGCCCTGGCATTCCCTTCAAAAATCTCTCCCCTCGAGTACTTTGGAAGACTTGCTCTGCCATCTTCTGAGGACCTTGTTGCCACTGAAGCACTTGCCCTCTGATTTGGTTACCTGCCTGTTTGTGTTTTCAGTAGACAGTGCAACCTAGAGTCAGGGCTTGCTTACATCATCTTTGCCTGGCAACTAGCACAGTAGCTATGAATGAATGAATGAATGAATGAACGAACGAATGAGTGAATGAACAAACAAAGAAAAGAATGAGGCCCAGGAGTCAAGAGCCTTAGGTTCAAGTCATGACCCAGTCACTATTTCTTTGATCTCAAGCAAGTCAGTTTCCTCCTTGGTGGCCTCATCTACGTAATGGTGTGATTCTTCTCTGGTTATAGCACAGAAGTGTTCCAGCAAAGGGGTAATGTCTGCAACAGCATTTTTACATGTAAGATACTACCCCACATACATTATAGTTCAGGGAAGAAGGGTGTGGGTAGGGAGCTTTGTAAGGGAAAGTGTATTGTAAGACCTACTACACTAGTGGTTCTTAGCCTTAGCTGCTCATGGAATCACCTGGGGAACTTACATCTTTTAATATTGCATATCCATTAACAAATTATTGTAGCTATGGTTATTGTTAATACTGTACCACTCATAAAAACAACTCAAAATGAATTATACACTTAAATGTAAGAACTGAACTATAAAACTCCCACATGAAAATATAGGGAAAATTTTTCTTGACCTGGGCCTCAGCAATGATTTCTTGCATATGACACCAAAAACACAGGCAGCAAAAGAAATATGTAGCTAGTGGCTATTGTACAACATTACAATAATTCTAAAAGTTCTGACATTCAAGGTAGAAACCAAGAGACTTGGGGACAGATGGGGCATCATAATCTCTTCCTTCAATTTAAGGAAAGCTTCAGGAGAGGAAAAAGTCCCTGGCCATCTCTGGCCTACAGCGCTAGGACAGTTAGCGCTCAAAATGCAGATCCCCAACCGGAGTGGTCCAGGTGCCTGCACACGTCCTGAGGAAGGACGCCCTGAGACAGGCAGCCAGGCCCTGGGGGCAGGCTGTGAAAGGCTAGAGTCTAGGGAGCAGGTGACCTATTCTAATGAAGCAACTGGGGAGAATTAGTGAAGGGACAGGGTTAAGTTAGAGAGAAGAGGATTACTGGAAAACTTAGAAATAGCTGCAGGAGAGGCTGCCTGCCAGGTGCCACACCTTAGTCTTCACAGAGCGGGGAATTAGGGGAACCCACACCATGACTTATTCTCCAAGTCCTCAGATCACCTGCAGAGGCCTCTAGTCCGAACCTAACAAGGACCACGAGAAGTACACACAAGGGACCTTCTGGGAACAGCAGGGAGGAGAGGAGTGGAGAGGGGATCTGAACAGGCTAACGGAGGGGTGGAGTAGAAGTGAGTGAAAAGAAAAAAGCGATTAGAACAAGAACAATGTTCAGTGCAGGATGGTAAGAGACCCATGGTGTGAAGGTGGTGCCACAGCTCCTCTCTTCATGTTGTCATCATAGGAGCAGTCCAGTGGCGGTGGGAGAGCTGAGAGTGCAGGATGCAGGGCTTCATGGTCTGGCTTTGAGTCCCGCCTCCGTCACCTCCTAATGGAGTGGTTTGAGGAAGTTCCTGTTGGGTGACAATTCCTTGTGGCCTCTGGTGTTTCTGCACATCTTTTGAGCAGAGGTGTTAACTGCCGTTGCTCTGAAACTATTTCCAGGAATGTTTAATTGTGGAAATGAGGGTTCAGGGAGCCCACACAAATGCTGACACCAGCTTCCACTATTGCTGTAATAAAGCTCAGTTGTGTCTCTGCCCTGGATCTCCTGCCAGCATCTAGGAGACTGTGGCAGGCTAACTGATTACTCTGTAAATAGGATAAGATTTCATACGCTTCCCAACTCTCAAGAGTTATCTCACCTCTCTAAGTCTCAATTTCCTCAACTGTAAAATAGAAATAAAAGGACTGTGGTGGTTCTAAGAGGTTACACACATAAAGGGCTTAGAACAGTTTTGATCATGCTTAAGTGCTCAAATTAAGTTAGTTATTTTACCTACACTTGTACTGCAAATGTTTCAAACTCAAAAAAGGCAAAATAAACATTGTAAAAGTGGATCCAAAGCCCACAGTAGGTAAAGTGACAGACTTACTTGGTTCTCTGAATGAAGTTCCAAAAGTTCTGAAATAACTTCAACATATGATTATGGTACAGGCTTCCCACTTATAACTTTGAAAAATATCATGATAAAGAAGAGAGAGGACAGAAAATCAAACATCAAAAATCGTAGTTCCAAAAAGACAGTTTCCAGACACATCAGGATGGCCAGTGAGATTTGGATTCCTGAAAACATTCTACAAGAGATGCTCAGGCAGATGGTTTGTGAGCCTGTGGAAAAGAACACAGCGATCACTGGAAGACAGCATGAGTTCACAAATAACACGTTCTGCTGTACTAAATTTTTTCGGACAGAACCATTGGCTTAATCATCAAAATACTGTGAAAATAATATAGCTTGATTTTAGGAAGAACAGGTGATGTGGGAAGACTGTGGATTAAATGAGAATATGAACCATGTATCTATTGACCTGATTTCTAATGGAGTGCCAACTCTATCCTGTGCATTGTGTTTAACCAAAACTAAAGATATAGAAAACATGTCTGAAGATGACACAAAGCTGGGAGAAATAGCCAGCGTGACATTTAAACAATGTCAATAGTCCAGAACCATGAGCTGAGCCCAATAGGAATAAAATTAAGTTCTTCATTTGGGTTCTTCACTGGTCAGAGAGTGGTTACATGGAATAAGCCTGGGATTTTAGTTACCTGCAGGCTTGGTACGAACCACAGGTATGGTGCAGCTACTGAAAGAAAGCACTTCGGTCACACTGAGCTGCATTATCACAGTAACATGCCTGGTGTCCCAGATGTGCGCCACTGTAAGGTGCTGTGCCTAGGGCCTTGTACACACCTCTTTTTAACCCTTATGACCATGCTCTAAGATTGTACAGGTGAGGGACGGAAGCTCAGAGCTGAATGAACAAATAAACTGTGCCAAGTGCACGCAGCAAGTCAACAGCACAGCTAAGATTCAACCCTAAGTCTGTGCAATCCCGTGGCCTCTTGAGACCACTACACCACTGTCCAGGGTCCTTGTTCATACATCAGCAGAGCTGTGCTCAGTTCCCAAGGTCCCCCTCAAGGCCACATCACAGGAGAAACTGCTGAAGGACTAGAACAAATCAGCCTGGAGAACATGAGGGAGATGTTGTCTAAATGCATTATGACGACTTACCAGATTTGAGTCCTGTCCCTGCTCACCTCTCAATCTTGTTTTCCTCCATGACCCTGCATGTGACCCCCTCTTCCTGAATCCAATCCTACTGACCTGCTGGCAGTTGTCTGAACCACCCCTGTTGCACAGCTTGAGGCACTGCACCTCTTTGTGACTCACCACTTTCACCTGGCCAACTCCACTTCAACCTATGGCTCTCAGATACGTCTGGGAGGCCACCTCCTCAGACTCATGCCTGGTCCAAGTCCATCTCCCTGCTGCTGGAGGACTGTTAGCTAAAGGTCCTTCAACAGACATCGCAATACATTTTCTGCTTGATGACAGAGCCTCTAACTCACCAACCCTCAGGGAAGACTCAAAAACAAGAAAAATTATTTTTAAGGGCCCCTGCAAATAGGAAATATATTATAAAAAATTAAGTCGACAAATCTAAAATACCATCACAAGTAGACACTTTCATAATGGGAGCTGAAGGTTTTGTTCACCAGAACTAAAAATTAGTGTACTAGTATCTGTACCCCAGAAGAGAACAAAAACCTTAGGAGCAACTATAGGAGGCAGGTTTCCCTCAAAACAGGTTCCATCTTCTTCTCTAATATGATTAATGGGAGGCCCTACCTTTGATATTATTCCATATCTTCTGAGATGAGGTTCCTTAACTCTAATTTCAAAAGACCCAAATCAGTAATGAATTGCAAATTAAGAATTCTGAAAGTGCCCGGCTGTAAAGGGGAGGGAATCTGACAGATCGGTTCAGCAGAAAAGATCACCAGTCTAGTTTTGGAATTCCTGAAATGACACTATATCGGAGGAGACAGTGAGTTGGTGGAACTATGTGTTCCTTATGATCAAATCAATGAAATGCCACATTCTCTATCTGCCGGTTGGCACCCATCCAGTCAGGAGGCAGCTTGATTGAGAAAATACTGCCCCGAGGACCACAAACCATGTGGCAGTGCTACAGTGTCCAGCTCCAGAAGGTGTTTTTATTTGGTCTACATTTTGTGTCACCAGAAGAGCTTGGTCTCCTACAAAGTAAACCATGAAAGGCAAGATTAATGTAGCCGAGTACCCTGTGTTATCAGACAGTGCTCTGTTTAAAGTGTCGGCCTGCAGTCTGCCAAGACTCCTCAGAAAAGCCATACATGGTATGATTCTCCTCTCCCATCCCCATTCACACAATGTTTTAATGGACAATAAACAGTTAGCTGTATAAACAAGCAGAAAGGAGCTGGAGATGTTAGGAGGGGTATAAAGACTGAGAGTTTTATACTCTGCAAATAGAACTACATGCAAAATCCAATTTAGCCATTAGTCCCACAGTAAGAGTTAGAAATGACCTTTAGAAAGAGTGAAAGGGGGTCGGGGAGGCAGAAATTACTGTGGTTTTGATGTAACTGTGAATGTCATGGGCTTTCTTCTTGAGCTTTCACTTTCCCTTATTACCTTGCCCAGTGGTTAGACATGACTCTCTTGAGGCAAGCATTAGTGTATACACTGCTGCTTCTCTGTTCCTATGTGTTAAAATGACTTTCAGGATCATAGTAAACCTGCCTTCAATCCAATGTGACAAAAGTAGCAAACATTTTCCAACATTTAACATGTTCCCTGTATGTGAGGGAGGAACATTTTTTAATTAATTAAAATAAATAAAAATCTCCAACAAGAAAGAAGGTTCAGAACTTCTGCTCAAATACAGATCCTAACATTGCCATTCACTTTTGAATGGTATTGTTGGTAAGCTTTGTCTTCTATCAACCCAGCATCTTTGTTTTTTGTTGGGAGTGGGAATTGACTTTATTATCAGCAATTGGCAGCATTCAACCAGAAGCAGCTATCCATCTGGAGTTCTGAGGGTCAACTTGCCCGCTCCTCAATGCTCTCTTCTTGAAGGGTACACATTGTCTTGTCCTTCCTGTTGACTGTCTGATCCTTAGCTGAGAGGGGAGGAGGGCTATAGGACCTAAAGACAGTGGAGAAAGCAGCAGGTCAGCAGGAATTGGAACAGCCATAATTCAGCAAAGGGGAAAGACCATCATTCTATTTTCTTCTTGTACCAGTGGGAGCTTTACCAAGGTACTAGTGCCTTCAGTTCCTGCTTGGAGACTCCAAGGGCACCAAAGGCTCCAGGTCAGTGACAGACATGGCCTATAACACAGTAAGCTGGGAAGACAGCTCAGGAGGTGGGCCAGCCCCAAAGGAGAGAGGACACTGTCTACATCGACTGATGGTAGCCCCCAATGCTAGGTGGTCCTAGGCCCTGGAACCTGTGAGTGTGGCCCTATTTGAAAAAAGGGTCTTTGCAGATGTAATCAGGTTAAGAATCTCAAGATGAGATCATTCTGGATTTAGGGTGGGCCCTATATCCAATGACGGGTGTTATAAGAAAAAAACAGAGGAGGTTTGAGGTACAGACACCGGAGAGGCCATGTACAGGTGGAGACAGAGACTGGGGTGATATGGCCAAAAGCCAAGGAAAGCCGGGGGCCACCAGAAGCTGAGAGAGGCAAAAAAGGATCCTCCCTAAAGCCTTGGTAGGGAGTATAGCTCTGCGACACCTTGATTTTGGACTTCTGGTCAAGCCAGCATCTATATTAATGTAACTTAGATGTGCTGCTGCTCCTAGTTTTGACCCTGACCCAGTGTCCTGTCTGTGTCTTTCAAATACTCAGAGTTTGTTTTTCTCCCCTTCGGCTCTTCCTTTATGGTTTTCAGACCCTTCCACAAGTTGATCAGATTGGCGCTGCTCACACTCCAATTTGTCTAAGTTCCTTTAAAATGAAATCCAGGAATTAGATTGTGGGCTTTGAGGGACTTTAACATATTACAACCATCCAAATGTCAAGCACATTAGCTCTTCTCTCTGTGCTATCCTCATTACCCACTACCACAAGGACAGGCTGCGGCTATTCAATACTCAGTGCTGATAAAATGTTGTTGTGGGGAAATGTATTACAAATCTGTTCAGCAATCTGCAACTTACAGCTAGCTTACAAAGCTGTAGGTTCAAGTAACTTTAAAGTGAGTTTGAATTCACTCTGTAAAAGCCTACTTAGGTAATTCAAACCAAAGAGCTTCTTGTACTTTGTGGTCCATAGAGCTGGGGTAGTTGGCCAGGGGTTTGCACCTGGGATGTAATGATTTGCGATCCAGATTTAAACTATCATGCATTATACTGGGCCATCTGTATCAATTCAGCATAAAGCAATCTGGCAAACTCCCTTTGAGCTCCATATTCTAAGTACTCAATTATACTTTGCAGGTGTGATTTGAGCTTTTTATTTCTTCCCACATTTTCTATGTTTTTATTTGAAGTAGACAATTGGGTCTGCCTAGAGGAATTCAGTTATTATAAAGGTCACAGATAGAGTTTTAGCATTATATAAATGCCAAATAAGGATGTCCCTTCTATAGGTAAGCAGAGAGTATTTCAAGAGAGGATACTCTGTTTAATATAGCCACTTCATATATTATAAATGTTATATAAATATATATTACTATTGACATCATATAATGTCTAAAAATGATAACTATAGCTATGCCAGTAGTAGATTAAAATGAACTGAGAAACTCTTTGGCAGAATGTGGTTCTTTCTTCATATAATAGAGCTACATTGGCTTGGCTATATGGACAGCCGTGTTATTCCAGGCAAAGGGGCACTTGCATGGCCAAACACGCTGAGCCTTAACCCTACCTCTCAAAGGTGGATAAACCAGTTATGGTGGCCATACTTGGTATCGGTCATCTGGCCATTCTGAAACTGGATTTCCTTCCCACACACACTCCCTTTTCCCGCTATCTCATGTCCAAGTAAAATGTCATCAACTACAAAGTACCATACAGTCTCTCACCGGGGAATCAGAGGCCTAGATGACCCCTATGGAAGGCCTCTCATAAGAGGGTTATTTGAAAAAAAAACCCATTGAGGTTTGAAGTTTTATTATTTCTTTTTAGAAAAAAGAGAAAATTTACAAGATGCAAAGGTCTCACACAATACATGATCATTAATGATTGTTCTCTTTACATGGGCGCTGGCTTGACCAGTGTTAGGGAGAACATGGACAGCATGAACGCCATTGAGACCCATGCATCATGGACACACAGAAATAAACCACAGTGTGAAAGGAGAACTCAATGACAAATGATATTGGGCCAGCCTGTTCCAAAAGTAAGCCAAGACACTATAGGGGCCAACAGAGCCTTCTTGTTGGGGAGGAACAGGTGTGTGCCCTGCTTCCATGAGCACAGGGCACATTCCCCTGCACCGGCAGCAGCCACTTCTTCTATCAGACCACAGCAACAACAGAAAATGGTAATATTCTTTGGTGTTTTTTTTGCAGGGCTCTTCCGGTTCCCAATTTCTTATTTCTGTCTTCCTTTTCATGATTCAGTTCCAAATTCTTAAAGCAGTATAGGTGTTTAGCATCTTTCATGAATTTTTCAGACTCCAGTTCTGCCCAATGATAATGCACTAAAAAGAACAAAGATAATACATAACTCAGAAGGGTCCCAATACTGGCCTTCAAATCCTATTTAAAAATATCACTAGGCATAATAAAATAGCTGAGGATGCCTTTTTTCAAGTTCATAAAATGAAAATAGCATGACAATGTTTCACTTTACTGTGAAAAATCTGCAATGTTGTCACATATAAATTCAAATGCCTTTTTGCCAAAGAGTTTCCAATTTATTAGAACTTCATTCTCAGAGTTCAAAAAGATAACCAAACCAAATATCTGGGAATTAAACAAGACACTTCTAAATGGCCTCTACAGCAAAAACAAGTCACGAGGCAAGCTAGAAAACATTTTAAAGTGAATGAAAATGAAAATGAAAATACAATATAGCAAAATTGAGATGCTCACCTAAGGCAGTGCTTAGAGGGAAATTCATAGCATTAAATATTTATATTAGAAAAGAAGAAAGCTCTCAAGTCTATAATCTGTATTCCCGCCTTAAGGAACTAAAAGTATAAAAGCAAAGTAAACTCAGAACAAGCAGAAGTAAGGGAATTATAAAGACAAGAATAAAAGTGAAATTTCAAACAGAAAAACAAAAGATAAAATAAAAGGTCAATAAAATCAATAAACCTGATTGCATGGTTTATTGTTCTGTCTCCTGAGCACAGTGTCTTCTTAGCAGAGTGACTTACAGATAGGAGGTTCTCAATAAATACATATTGAATAAATGGAAAAATAAAATAAAATTAATAAACCTCTTTCCAGACAAGAAAAAAAAGACGAAGGTTACAAATACCAAGAATCTAACAGGCAACATCAGTACAGATTTTATAGCTATTTAAAGGATAAAAAAAAGATATATCACAACTTTATGCTCACATACTAGACAACAGATGAAACTAATTCTTTGAAAACAGATACAAAGCCTCATTTCCAAATCATTTTAACAATAAGGGAGGCAGAGGGGTGCCATACAAAAGAAAGCATAAGAGACAGGAAATAAACTAACCACTTTTTCTTGGGATATTTTCAATACTGCCTGAGGTATGTTACGTTCTTTACTATAAAATGTTCAAGTGTCTTGAGTTTTCCTCTGTAATCTGAGGCTACAACAAAATCAGCTTGTCTAGCCAAGATTTGTGGGGCAGGCATTTGTCCTTCAAGAGTCTAACTAAATTCTAAATTTAACAGAGCATTTTCTAGTCCCTTATATCTAAATTCTAATTGGATGAACTTCAGTAAAAGCCAAAGGTTCTGATAACAGGTGGCTGCACGTGGTGGTGCCATATCTGTGAAAATGCTTCCAGATGCACTCAACACAGGCCACATTCTTAAGAAATTAATTATGAGCAGATGCCTCAATTGAATTAATAGCTTTCCATTCCTAAGCCCAGCTTGATACTAAGGTCCATGGGCCCACTAAAGAAAGGCTAATTGCAACTCCCCTTAGTCCATGTTCTTTGGTTTTGTGTGGACCCAAACAAGGGGCTGAAACTTCCCCCAAGGACTACCCGCATGCTCTGAAACCCACCTGTCAAGGTCCTGCATCACTTCCTGAGAGATATCGGAAAGATCACAAGAGGGTAGAGGAGATACAACGTAACTCCCAGGAAACATATTATTTCCATTTCTCAGTCAGGAAAAGCAACCCACTTTTTCCTAGATTTTAATCAAGATGAGAACCCAAACCTAAGAACTCTAAGGTCTATTATTACTTTTCTTCTTACCTGCAATACTAATAACTGAAATCCTGAAATTGGTTCTCACAATGACCTTTGGTGAAGTACATCTTCTTGGTATAAACTAAAACCTTTGTTTTTGAACTCAAAATGAGCTTTGAGATTCTGCTTGAATATATTATTCTTTAACACTTACTCCAATTAAATATTCTACATGTTTTAATGCTTTGGGATAATAAATATATGTTTCAAATATTTGATAATAATTATCTTAGTATAATGCGATAGCAGAGACTTTTATTTTCTTCTTTGAGTATTTTGGCATCTTTGAAATTTTCTATAATAAATGAGCATTAACTTTGCAATAAAAATAGCTTTTAAAAGAAATTTTATATGAGAAAGACGATTTAGGAATTCTAATTCCCTCCTAGAGAATCAGAAAACTGGAAGGAATTCTGAGAGGTTTCAGTCCAGGAGTTCTCAAAGTTTTTAGGTAAACCACTCAGGCACAGGGACTTTACACAGCATTTAACCTGGGGTTTACAACTAAATATGTCTTTGTATTGGTAAACTAACTGTGCTACAAAGCAGCCCAAGTGACCATCAGTAGATGAGTGGATAAAAAAAGCTGTGGTACATTTACACAATGGAATACTACTCAGCTTAAAAAAGAAGGAAATCTCACCTTTTGTCCAGCATGGATGGACCTGGAGAGTATTATGTAAAATGAAATCAGCCAGTCAGAGAAAGACAAACACCATATGATTTTACTTATATGTGGCATCTAATGAACAAAATAAGCTAACAAACAGAATAGAAACAGACTCACAGATACAGAAAACAGACTGACAGCTGTCAGAGGGGAAGCGGTTTGGGGCCTGGGTGAAAAAGGTGAAAGGAGTGAAGCGATTAAGCAAAGAAAAATAAAATTCATAGACACAGACAACAGTATGGTGATTACCAGAGGAAAAGGGGGTTGGGTGGAGGTAAAAGAGGGTAATAGGGGGATATATGGTGATGGAAGGACACCTAACTTGGGGTGGTGAACACAGTACAATACACAGATGATGTATTATAGAACTGCACACCTGAAACCTATACAATTTTATTAACCAATGTCACCCCAATAAATTCAATTTATAAATACATACATAAGAACTAATTGTGTTACTACTCGGAGCCGTAACAGGTAGACATAATCATAATATCAACAGTAGTATTATGAGTAATTAGCTTCCAAACTGCATTCAAGCGCTTTTGTCTGTGATACATGGGTTGGTCAGTAGATGTTTTTAATTTTCAACCTCACTTTAAGCAAATGTCCCCTCTCATTTTCTTAAACATGACTACAGAAAAATCTAGGGGCCAGGTTGCGGGCGATCAGTGGGGAGCAGGTGGAGATCATGAGGCTCACATAGCTGGAAGTGTGCGCAGGGAGGTAGGTCCACTGGCCAGATGAGAGGTGAGAAGTCATGTTCAAGCTGATAAACACACGGTTCTCTAGAACCATTGATGCTTAAAATTTGGAAACCCAGGAAAACAGAAAATGTGCCTCCCTCTGAGAGGATGACATCTATTTCCAAATGCATTTTTTTTTTAGTGTTCCTGTGAGCCAGGTGAGCTATTTGAGAGCCAGACATCGCCTGTAGGCTGCGGACACCTGATAGGCAGCAGTAAGAAGTATCTGCTAACTTAGCACGACAACTTCCTAGCCTTATGAAAAAAGCTGCTGGAGTGGTCCTTTTATACTCCCTGGAAACATCAGGAACACTGGGGAACAGTGCAGGACCAGGCGCCCTCAACAGTCTGTTGAAATGCTGAGTCTCTCAAAGATGCTGACTTAAAGCTGATCTGCTTCTGGCTTCTGGCAATTAGAGCAACCACAAGAAGTAAATGCTAGTTAGGATATACCCAAAGCACATATCTGCTCTCCAAATGACTGTCAAAAGAGCAAAGATGTTAATTATTCAGGTCATGGCTGGGGATCTAATCTGAATTCATTTACCTAGAAAAGGAAGGCTATTCTATGAAAAACATTAAAGTTGCTGGAAAGTCAATGATATCAATGAAGGTTCACTCAGGCCTTCTAGCATTGTTGGAGATTCCAGTGAGCTCTCCACTGAGTGGTCAAAATAGAGAATCTCTTCCTTTGCTTGAATGCTGATGAGGACATGGGGACAACGATTCAATTTTCTAAGTAATAAAGTAAAGCTTGGTGTGGTGTAATAAAGCAAGCAGGAAAAAAACCTGATGTTACCTAATAGTGGAAGGAACAAACTCTAACAGCAATTCATTTTTTTTGGCTTAAATTCTACCCCATCTATTTCTCATGTATATTTGTACATATTTAACCATGCCAATCTTACAGAACTTTCAGAGGTTCAAATTACGGTCTCAAAATGTGATGGAGTAAATCAATTTTAAATTTTATTAAATTTTAATTCAATTACTTTTTAGGTATGTAGTTATTGTCATTTCATTACTTGTTTTCTGTTTGTTTTTGTAATTCTTCTCTGTTCCTTTCTTATTCTCTTGCTCTCTTCTATGTTGATGACTTTCAGTAATGTTGTGTTTGGATTCCTTTCTCTTTATTTCTTATATATCTCTTGTAGATTTTTGGTTTCTGGTTATCATGTGCTTCATATATACCAAGCTATGTTTATAGCAGTCTAAGTTGATGGCCTTACATTTGAACATATTCTATAATCACTACTGCTTTTACTCACCCCCTCAACATATTTGATCATTTCTTGTTTTTACTTCTTGTATGTGTGGGTGTATGTATCCCTTAATTTACTGCTGCAATTACATACAATCTTCCTATTTTTGTCTATTAACCTTTGTACTAACTTTAGTTTTGGTTTATCCACTGCCTTTATTATGTTTGCCCTTGTCAGTGAGAATTTTTTCCTCTGCATATCATTTTATTATTCATATTTTTTCTTCTTCCATCCCCGTCCTCCTTCATCTTATTTCTCCTCCTCCTTCTTCTTCAGGAAGTATCTCCAACATTTCTTATAACACTGGTTTGCTGGTGATAAACTCCTTCAGCATTTCATTTTCTTTTCTGGGAAGTTTCTTACTTATACTTAGATTCTAAATGACAGCCTTGCTGGATAGAGTAATCTTGGTTGTCGGTCCTCGCCTTTCATCACTTTGAATATTTTGTGCCAATCCCTGCAGAGTTTCTGTTAAGAAATCAGCTGACAGTCTTATGGGAGCTCTCTTGTAGGTAACTGCTTTTCTCTTGCTGCTTTTAAGACTCTCTTTGTCTTTAACCTTTGGCATTTTAATTATGATGTGTCTCAGTGTGGGCTTCCTTGGGGTCCTCTTGTTTGGGACCCTTTGCACTTCCTGAACTTGTACATCTATTTTATTTGCCAGGTTTAAAAAGTTTTCAGTCATTATTTCATCAAATAGATTTTCAATTTCTTACCTTCTCTGTTCTCCTTTTGGTACTCCTTTAATGGGAATTTAGTATACTTGATATTGTCCCAAAAGTCCCTAAAACTCATTCTTTTGGATTCTTTTTCTTTTTCCTGCTGTTCTGATTGGTTCTTTTCCATTTACCTCCAGGCAAGAAGAGAAAGAATGGGGCAGAAAATAATATTTGAAGAACTATTGCTTAAAGTTTCCTCGGTGTGCTGAAAAACATGCATTTATAGATTCCAAAAACTCAGAAAACCCAAAGTAATACTCAGAATGAGACTTAGATATGACACAGATGTTGAAATTATCAGGCAAAGTAAAATAACTATGATTAATAAGTCAAAAGCTTTAATGGAGAAAGTAGACAATATGCAAGAACAGGTGAGTAATATAAGTAGAGATGAAGATGCCAGGAAAGAACCAAAAGGAAATGCTGGAAATAGAAAAACACTGTAATAGAAATGAAGAATGCTTTGATGGATACAGTCAAGGAATGAATCAGGGGGCTTGAAAATGGGTCAATACAAACTTTCCACACTGAATTCAAAGAGAGAGAAGAATGGGAGGAAAAAGTAACACACCATCCAAGGCCTGTGGGGCAACTACAACAGGTTTGATATGCACATAACTAGAATACAAGAAGGAGAAAGGAAAGAGTACTGAGAAGAAACATTTCAAGTAATAATGGCCAATACATTCTAAACTTAATGACAGAAAACACCAAATCACAGATCCAGGAACTTTAGAGAACACCAAGCAGGAATCATACCTAGGCAAATCACATAGAAGCTGCAAGAAACAAAAAAAATCTTACAAGAAGCCCAGAGTCAGTGCAGGGAGGCAGGAGAGGTGCACATGGGATAGCCACGAACCCACCTTATCTATAGAGGAACAAGGATTAGAATTACAGAGGACTTTTCAGAAGAAACTATGCAAGCAAGAAGAGAGTAGAATAAAATGTTTAAAGTACTAAAAGAAAAGAAACACTGATTGACAATTCTATACCACCGAAATTATGTTTCAATAGTGAAGGAGAAGTAAAGGCTTTCTTAGATCTTCACTGCAAGAAATGCTAAAAAGAAGTTCTTCAGGTACAAGGAACACAATATAGATCAGAAATTTGGATTCACATGGTGAACTGAAGAGCATAGAAGAAGAAATTAAGGTAAAATAAGATGTATTTTTATTCTTAATTCATCTAGAAGTATTTATAAAATAATAATAGTAACACTGCATTGGTTTATATAGCATATGGAAAGTGAAATGAATGACAAGTAGTGTCAAGGGATGGGAGGCAGGATGTGCTAGATGCTTCTGTAAGGTGCCTGTAATACATGTGAGGTGGTGCAGTGATATTTGAAGGTGGACTTAGGTTCGTTTAAAATGTATATTGTCAACTTTAGAGCAGCCACTAAAAAACCGTTTTGAGTTAAAACAAACAAACACCACCTCAGAGGCACAGCTAGTTTTATACTACAAAATGCCAGTACATAGAGATAAATGTTGACACAGGGAAGCAAACTGAAGCTCTGGGATTGAAAGTTCTACATGGGAAAAAAAGGGAAAAGTGATAGAATTTCCTTTTAACAGAACACACCAACACATACACACACACACACAAACTGTATTAGCTTACTAAGAAGAAATGCGCTCAGCCAGGCCATGTCTTAATACTCAGATAAAGGTCAAGTTGATGGCAGCTTCCAAAACAATTTCCTTGTTTGCTTTCAAGTTATGTTGACATATGAGAACAGAAATGTGAAGCGCTGCTCAGGAGCATGGTCCTCTTCCACCCTAATGAAGACAGTTAAGTAAATACTCAAAGTAGGCAATACCTGTAATCAAAAGCAGAAACCACATCCTTGCAGTGAGCAGTTGCCCTAGCACCTCTAGCTGTGGGGCAGAAAGGGGGAAAAATCCTCCCAGTGAGGTGAGAGAGCATGAAAGTAATGAAAAAGAAGACAAAAACAGAGGTTAACTTCGGAAGTTTCAAGTCCATTTCATAAATAAGAACCAACATTTTCAGTGTGATAGAGAAGTGTCAGTACCTGGGAATGTCCTCTGAACCATGTTTTTGACTCGTTTTCAAAGAAAAATATGCCCAATATCATGAAATATCTCATTCCATTTTCTTTTGCATTTTCTTTCCCTCTCATGCCTTACAAACTCAAAGCTTCTCTCCTTAGGGCCCATGAGGCTGCCTAGAACTCCTTCTTTTTAAAAATAAAAGCAAATGAAAACTGCAGCTCCCCTCACTGAGGTGGAGGGAGGACTTGCTATTTTTCTGTGAAGCAAAGCAAATGCCAAGGTCACTTTCTGTTTGTCATAGTTAAGCTCTTAAAGAAATATGAATATTGGGTGGTAATTTTGTGGGTATAATAGAATGACAAGTTTCATCGAAAGAAGCTACAAAAGCCCATGGGGAACAAAACCCCCAAATATATAATTGGAGTAACAGCTTTCCTTTAGCGCCCTTAGGGTCTACAACCTGGGACCATGGCTAAAATCCCAGAAGTGGGGTGCTACAACCCCTCCCTTGTCCTCAGCTGGCTGTGGGTGTCTCAGAAGCAGCCAAATAAAGGCTCAGTAGTCCATCACTTACATCCATCCACACCTGGATGTCAGCACCAGCCACTAGGCCCTGCTGCCCAGTCTCTAGTTTGAATAATTGCAAGTAGACACCCAAGTGTCAATAAGTGGTTTTTCTCCTGCAATTAGTCAAAAACCCAGATGGTAGCACATAACTACCCCCAAAAAGGTGGCTTCTGCATTTCCATGGGCCCATCTAAACTTCCTCACAAATCTCCATCCTTCTGAGTAAGCAGCTGGGTAAATCTTGAATGCATAGTTACACTGTCTCTTCTTGGTGTCAAAACAGCTCTCCGAGTCCTCAGTGGTCTCTCTGGTCTGGTGGCTGGTGTCAATCACCACCTGGGCCCTGGTGCACATCAGTGAGGGGCCCTCTATTGCTCATGGGGCTAGAGGCTCCCCCTGGCTGACTTGGCCTTACCTCAGCTCTCACTAGCACTACACACCCATCAAGTCCCACTTAGAAGGCCAGAAAGAGGTAATTTCTAAGATCTTCAGGGAATATCAATACTGTTAGGATCTAAGATCATGACCCCTCTGCCCTGGATGAAGCTGTTCCCTTACAACCTCTAGGGCAGGCTCATATCATCCCTTCCACCAAGAGTCTCCATGGTCAACCCAATGGACACCCACATAAATCTCTTTTTCATTCCTGCCATGGTAGATGACACATTACATTAACTCGTTCCATCTTCTGATGCAAGACCATGCTGGGTTGGCCCTTCTGTTCAGCTACAGCACGCTTGAGGAGACCTGGAGCCATCCTGCACAACAGCTTCCTTTCAGAATTCCCACAAGGGTCAGAGCACAGGGCCTCACGGCTTCCAGCTTTCACATCAACTTATCTCCCACCCCAAAGATTCTGGCCTGCAGCACGGAGCCAGAACACCAAGTGTGGCCTGTGGTGTCCCCTCCATCTATCCCTCTTCTCTCTCCCATCAACTCTTATAGCCTGAGGGTTTTCTTTCACCTTTCTTCCTGCCAGGCACCTTGTTCTTTACTCATGTTTTCCCCACATCTTCCCTAGGACCATAATGATGATATGGTTGCACTGAACTTGATTTAGAGGGAAAAGGAAGGAAAACACATCTGTCTACTCTTTTCAAAACACTGTGTCCAGTGTCTTTGCTTCCTCACTGCTGTGTTCCATCTCTGGCTACTTCTTTTTGGGTGTTTGATGGGACAATAGAGCAATTGCTACCCAATCTACACTACCTTCAGAATAAATTACAATTACAGATTTATGTATTTTTGGTATATTTTATTGATTATGCTGTTTCAGTTGTCTCATTTTTTTTCTCCCCTTTATCCTCTCCACCCTGCACCCCATCCCATCATCCCAACATCAATATTTTCCCACCACCATTTTCCCTATCTCCCCCCCCACCTCCCACCCTCAATCCTTCCCCCATTTGCTTTGTCGATGGGTCCTTCATGCCTGTTCCTTGGTGACATTAACATCCGTTTCCCCTGTTAACTTCCCCCCACCACTCTGGTTACTATCAGTTTGTCTTCTATTTCAGTGCTGGTTATATTTTGTTTGCTTCTTTATTTTGTTGATTACGTTCTACTTCTAGGTGAGATCATATGGTATCTGTCTTTCACTGCCTGGTTTATTTCACTTAGCATAATGCTCTCAAGTTCCAACCATGCTGTCATGAAAGATAGTAGGTCTTTCTTTTTTTCTGCTGCACAGTATTCCATTGTGTAAATGTACCATAGTTTTAGATCCACACATTTTCTATTGGGTACTTAGGTTGATTCCAATTCTTGGCTATTGTAAATTGTGCTACTATGAACAATGGGGTGCATAAGTACTTTTGAGTTGGTGTTTCAGGATTCTTATGGTATAATCCTAGCAGTGGAATTGCTAGGTCAAAAGGCAGTTCCAGTTTTAGTTTTTTGAGGAAATTCCATACTGTTTTCCAGAGTGGCTGCACCAGTCTGCCTTGCCACGTACAGTGCACTAGGGTTCCCTTTTCTCCACATCCTTGCCAGCACTTGTTGTTTGTTGATTTGTTTATCACGGTCATGCTGATTGGTGTGAAGTGGTATCTCATTGTGGTTTTGATTTGCATCTCTCTGATGGTTAGTGATGCTGAGCATTCTTTCAAGTGTCTGTGAGCCCTTGTATGTCCTCCCTGGGTAAGTGTCTATTCAGATACATTGCCGATTTTTTAATTGGGTTGTTTGTCTTCCTGGAGTGGAGTTGTGTGAGTTCTTTATATATTTTGGAGATCAAACTCTTGTTCAAGGTATCATTGGCAAATATATTTTCCCATACAGTTGGTTCCCTTTTTATTTTGCTGATGTTTTCTTCAGCTGTGCATAAGCTTCTTATTTTGATTAAGTCCCATTTGTTTATTCTTTTCTTTATGTCCCTTGCGCTAGTGGACATATCGCTGAAAATATTGCATGGAATATCTGAGATTTTCATGCCTATGTTCTCCTCTAGGGCTTTTATGGTGCCACAACTTATATTTAAGTCTTTTATCCATCTTCAGTTTATTTTAGTGTGTGGTGTAAGTTGGTGGTTGAACTTCATTTTTTTGCATGTAGCTATTCAGATCTCCCAACACCATTTATTGAAGAGGCTATTTTTACTCCATTTTTATGCTTCTGCCCCCTATGTTGAATATTAATTGACCATAGAGGCATGGGTTTATTTTTGGCTCTCTATTCTGTTCCATTCATTGTGTGTCTGTTCTTATGCCAGTACCAGACTGTTTTGATTACAGTGGTCTTGTAATATAGTTTGGTAATGGGTATGCTGATCCCTCCTACTTTGTTCTACGTTCTCGATTGCTGCAGCTATTCAGGGTCATTTATGGTTCCATATAAATTTTTGAAATTTTTGCTGTATATCAGTGAAATATGTCATTGGTATTTTAATAGGGATTGCACTGAATCTATAAATTGCTTTGGGTAGTATGGACATTTTGATGATATTCATTCCTCCAATCCATGAACATGGTGTATGCTTCTATATATTAGTGTTTTCCTTAATTTCTCTTCATTGTTGTATACTTAGTACAGCTCTTTAACCTCCTTAGTTACGTTTATTCCTAGGTACTTTATTTTTTTGGTGCTATAGAAAATGAAATTTGTTCCCTGACTTCTGATCCTGATGTTTCATTGTTGGTGTACAAAAATACCTTCGATTTCTGAATATTGACTTTGTATCCTGCTGTTTTACCAATTCACTTATTAGGTTGAGTAGTTTTTTGGTGGAGTCTGTAGGGTTTTCTATGTACACTATCATGTCATCTTCAAACAGTGACAGTTTTACTTCCTCCCTTCCAGTTTGGATGCCTTTTATTTCTTTTTATCTGATGGTTGTGGCTAGGACATCTAATACTAAGT